>JAOVYX010002272.1:0-11931 GCA_035668315.1 Drosera spatulata
ATGATTATTTTGATTATTGAGGTAAGGGACATTGTATTTTTGAAGGATTTTGCTTGTTTTGAATTTTGACAATTTTTTTTCCTTCTGTTTTTCTTTTATTGATGAGTAGGTATAGAACATTGTTTAGTAATAAAAAATAGCATAAGGTTCACCATGAAAGACAGGTGCTTTATAAATAAAAACATTTTTTTTGTTAAAATGTCAATTTACTGTTCAAGTTACCACCAAAGCGTTATTTACACATGAAAGAGTCACATCATAGGAAAATAATAGAAGGGTGTTAGCAAGGACTTATGACTTCCTTAAAATGATGTTCAAACTACATATGCTGGTGTAACCATCATCAAGGCATAAAATCATTATATTACTATGCTCAAGCCATGGTTTTACAAACAAAGACACAGAAATTCTTTCTTTTTTCATTTTCATATTTCATATTTCAATTTAAGTCTTTTTTGTTTTTGTTTTTTGTTTTTGTAAAATTTTTATGACAAATTACTCAAAATAAAATAAAAGACCCTACTCGTCCATTCACCCCCCCAAGCCACACACAACATTGTCCTTAATGTTTAAGAATAAGAAGTGAAATGCAATAAGGACATAAAAATGAAAGTAGAAACTCACTTGGTAGAGGTGAAATCTCATCGATAACTGCCGATTCCTTCAAAATACACTAATCTTGCTCCTTATGCTCAATATGTTTGTGAAATACCCTATGAATCATATGTTCAATCTTGCACACAGTCTCATAAAACACATCAAAGCATCGAATGGAAAATAACATGTATACACTATTGTACACTCATTCTATCAATTTTCATAACAAGGATTTAGTGTTATGATATATTTAATCGAGAGAATATATGATCAGAATGAATGATATGCAAAACATACGAATCACGATAAAAAATGGCATAAATGAATGACAGCAGAGGCGTAAAGGCCATTACAAGAGTCGTAATGGTTGTTACACTCCAGAAAATAAGAATTTAAACTCCTCAAATTTTCGTAACGATTCGTAATTCATCAAACTCTTTTGAGATACTTAAAATGTATCATTTATGAACTGTTCAAAGAGTTTCCGAAGATATAACACGCCCGATGTATTTATAAAAAATAAAACAAACTCTTAAACTAAAACTAAACTAACTTATTGCAACTAAAGAAAACTAAAGACTTGGGTTGCCTCCCAAGAAGCGCTTGGTTTAGAGCCTGCAGTCCGGCTCTTTTAAGTTATTTGAAATGCTGCGGAAGCCAAGATAAAACCTTTTTCTTCTTATGTGTGATATTTCTCAAAAATCTTATTTTCTCAAAATGATTAATCAAACATGTTCAAATAAGATTTCGAAGATATTTGGATACATAAGGAATTAAAATAAAGCATTCCAACTCAAAATCATCCTTATGATCATGAAAAACATCTAAATTATGAAGATTTTCAGAAAATAAAATATTTGAATGAGATTGATGAATTTCAAATTCATTAATAGGAACATCCAAAACAAATGGCTCTTTCTTCTCAATATTAGGCATTTCTAACTTAAAATCATGTCGATCAACTTCATCATAAGAATGCAAATATTTTTCCAATTCCACAAAATCATCAAGTGTAATATATTGACTATCAAAACAAGTTTCATTAATATTCATTTTAAAATTTGCATCATGCAATTCATCATAGTCAAGTTCAAAATCTTTTTCATTCAATTCATCAGATTCGAGCTCTTAGATTTCATCTTCCAACTCATCTTGTGTCTCATTTCGTCCTAAACTCTCTACTCCCAATGTTTCTTCATCATTTTCTTCTATTATTAGATTTTCTTGCATTTGTGATTTATCATATTCAATATCAATTTCATTGAAAGTTTGAGCTTTTAATTCACTCATTCAACAGTAAGTTGACTGACTTTATTTTTCAATATTTCGATGCTAAAGATGTTTTCTTGAGAATAAGTTGAACTTGAGGCAATTGAGTTAGTCAATTCATGTAATGAATTCAATGAAATTTCCAAAGCATCAATGTTAATATCATCATTAGAAAATTCACATTGACCTTCTATTTGTGCATTATTACAACACTTCTTAATAAAATATTCGCAAGGTAATTCAAAGTCTTCGTTCGAATCATCCTCAAATTGAATTAGATTAGAACTCTCAATTTAGATAATTCTTCACCATCTTCAAATATTGTTAAATTCTCATCCTCTCGTGATTGTTCAGATTCATTATATGACTTAAAAATTGGAGTTTCTATTGGAAATGGCATTGATTTGAGTTCGTCAATTGTATTTTACAATTTACACTTATTATATTCCATTTTTTCTTCAAACATCCTATTTTCTTCTTGAATAAGATGTTGGTTATGCGCAATTGTTTTAACCATTTTTTTTTAAAGACATAGAATTTGAATATTATGAGTATGGTCTTGAGGGATGACTATACGGTTGGTCAAGAGAATGACTTTGTGAAAAGTCAAAAGAATTATTTGACATTGAAGAACTAAAATCTTGATAACCCTCATAATAATTTTGATGATCTAACCATCCACCCTTATAATAGATATAATAAGCATTATATCCATATTGTGGTTGTGATGGTTGTAAAAATATGTTCATTTGATTGGAATATTCATGAGATGAAAAAGTTGGGAAATTGTTGGTTTGATGTTCCATATTAAAAGAATTTTCACTTGGCCTATTATCCATATTGTTTTTCATTTCTTCAATCACTTTGACAATTTTATCTAATGTTTGAAAACAAGAATTATCATAAGATTGGTAATTCGGCATATCCTATGATTGATAGTTATAAGTCATAGTAAAAATTAATTTAAAAATAACAATCTCACCTAAAGTATCTTTTCAATATTTTTTAAAATTAAGAGGAAAAAAGTACAATAAAATAAAATAATTATCATAAAATAATCGAACTTTGAGTGACTAAAAATAAAATAAAAATATTGACAGATTTTATCGTCCCCGGAAACGGCGTCAAAATTTGATGCGTGCTGTCGCAGGCATGTCAAATTAGAATTTATATGCACTCATTGTAACGGTCGTTACAGTCCAGGAAATCACCAAAAACATCATTTTTTTTCTCTCCGAACTCCGTCCTGATCGATGGTATACCTCATGTAGCCCTTATATCATCATAAAAAACTTCAAATGACATCATTTGCACCCTCAAAATGGCCTCGAATCATCATGTATGCGTCGTCTAACTTTTATAGATCATCCTCGCTCAAATAAGCCTCAAACGCATCGGTTTAGCTCCAAAATAGCTCCAAACGTCTTTGAAAGTTAACCCCATCATCCAATGCTTGTGAGTATCACCAGAAATCATCTAAATCATCATGAAAGATCGTCAAATCATCACACTTCATCATGATCATCTTCAAACTTTTTCGTCTATTTTTCACGAATTGTCAAAAGTTGCTCTTCTCGATCACATCTACCTTGAAAACACACAAACAGCATTATCCAAGTGCAAAAACATAAACTAAAGTAAAAACATGAAATAAAGAACACAAATACGACAAAATAATAGGTTTAACATAAATAAAATGCGTGTGTTTACACACACATCACTAATCACAAGATAAGGATTAGTACGATTTCAAATATTCAAATCCATATTTCATGACCTATGACAATTTGTGTATATCAGCGTATCACACACAGTAATTTAATCACCCAATCAAGCTTCATAGGTCCCCTGAAGTTACAAAAAAAAAAAAAAAAAAAGTTTCACCAAAAGTTGATGTCATCTAGGGATAAAAAATAATTGTCACATCAGTTAACTTTATCATTCCTAATTCGTGTCGAACTTTTTCAAAATCATCTCTTCTAAGGAGCTAAGTGAAAATGTCTGCTAGTTGGTTTTTTTTGTTTCATAAGATTCTAATTTTGTATTTTCCTTCTCTTAGTGATTTCTAATTAAAGTGGTGTCTAACATCAAGGTTCACTCCTATAGGATATGATATCCTAATTTTGCGTTCCATTCAAGTACCCTAAGTTTCGGTTCTTGACCTGGAGGTGGTTCTCCTTAGAATTTTCTTGAAAACATGCACACGAACACACACAAGGCAATATCAAGACAAGAAACACACAAAAGTAATCCAATCATACCTCTACACTCTTACCATTGGAATCCTCCTCCAATCTACAAGTAGTCGAGATGGGTATATCGTATGACTTGGCATCCATCATTTTGTACTTCTTCAATAGCTCTATTAATCTTTAACATCTCCATTAAGTACATGTGTTGATGAATCTGAATTCAATGTTGGGATTGCTTGAATGGATGATGCTGTCTTTGACCTTGTTTTTATCCCATTTGTCGGTCCTCCAATTAGTTGGTCCAAGGATACGAACTTTTATGCTTCCGGTCTCAAAGAGCCAGTTCATCTGTAATAGTCGGTTCTTTTATAGGTTGATCTTCTTGCTTAGTATCAAACAACCTTGACAGAGTCCAATCCTCTGCAGCTGTATGATGATCTTCATTCTCCTCTTTCTTCTGGTTCTTCTCTACAAGGTTACCATCATCATCTGGTTGTAATTTTGCCAAATGTAACACTCCCTTCTTCATATGCATGTAGTGAGAGGAATAAAGATTTTTCTCATGTTATATGTCTTGAGCACCTACTGTTCAAAAAACAAGTACTACTACCTCTTACATAAGCCTGCAAAACAAGATTATTTTGTTGATTTAGGAACCCACCTTTCATTGGGTCCCTTGCTTCTTACATTCCAATAAGATATTGTGGGAAGCACAACATAACCTGTTTTGTGTGCTACAAAAAAGTTAGTCTCAACAACTTTATGCAATTTGACACAATCACTTTTAACATGTCCTTTAGAAGCACAATGCATACGAAGTTTTACACAAGGCAAATCAAATGCATTTCTTTCTTTCACAAGGCTTCCTTTTAATGTTTCTTTTAGGTACAAAGCCAAGTGGTCGTGTGTTTGGTTTGTCTATCAATTTTCGTGTATTTAATCCACCTTCCGAAGAGTTTCTAAATGCCTGATTCGAGTTAATCATGCAAACTTTGGTACTCAGAGGTTGAGGCTTACTCTTTTCAGGTTCATTTCAAGAGGCGGATTTTTCATTAGTGCTTTCAGCTTTCATAAACGTGTTTCTCATCTCAAGTCTGCTAATCTGTAAGAGCTGATTCTTGATGATGGATAGCATCTCGGCATTTTTGTTTTTAAGTTGTCTAACACCAAGTTTAAACTTATCATTTTTAGCAATACGTTCTTCATTTTCCTATTTTAACTTAGTGTGTTCAACGCTCAATTCAGTAAGGTTTTCATCAAGAACATTCTTATCAAATAACAACTTTTCATGCGTGTCAAAGAATGCAGTGAAGATGTCAATCTTTTCTAACTGAATTGAAATCAATATCTACCTCATTATTTGAATCTTCATCTTCGTCTTTTGTTGCCATCAAACATTACTTTGAATTGTTGTCCTCATTCACCTCTTCATCAGCATCTTCATTACTAACAGAATTGATCTCATGCAAAGTCTTACAGGCGATCATCATAGCCTTCTTGATATCAGCTTCAGAAAATCTTGCCCTTCTTGCTTTTGGATTATCCAGCTTCCTCATAGAGCAGTCTTTCTGAGAATGACCTGATTTTCCATAATTAAAGCATTGATTAGTACTAGCTTAGATGATGAATCCTTAAGTTCAGGTTTAGAGAACTTCCCCTTTTTGCCTTTGAAATTTTTAGTAAATTTCATATACTTCCTAAACAGAAAAACAAGGTTGTCCTCATCTGCCTATGAAGACTCAGGTTCGTCTTCATGAATCGGTTCAACCCGGAGAGCCAGTCCTTTCCCTTTCTCAGTAGCCGTAATGGCATCATGACGTTGGAAAAAGTTCTCATGGGTCAACAGTGAGTCAATGAGATCATCGATCTTCATCACTTTCAGATCTTTAGCTTCCTGTATGGCAGTGACCTTCGGCTCCCATGATCTTGGCAGACTTCTTAGTATTTTTCGTACCTGGTTCTCCATGAAAACAGCTTGTCCCAAAGAATCTAACTCATTTACAATGTCAGTAAATCTGTTATACATCTCAGAGATAGATTCATCTTTCTTCATATTAAATCTGTTATAAAAGGTCAATCTTGTAACGTTTTACCTAATTGGTACCCTCATATTTGACTTGCAGCTTGTCATACATCTCCTTGTCAGATTTGCAAGCTGAGACTCTGTTATATTCTTTTGCAGACAGTCCCCATATAAGTAGTTTCTTAGCCTTAGCATTTTTGTTTTATCCCATTTTTCTTCAGGTTTGTCCACTGTCTCTCCTTTGTCATTTTTTAACTTGATCTTAAGTGGACCAGACCTTATGATTTGCCAAAGTTGAAAGTCTTCAGCCTGTATGTATGTTTCTATTCTCTCTTTCCAGTATCGAAGAGGGGTGACCTTTGAGATGAACGACCCTCTCTTATTTTCTGTGAAGACATTGCTGATCTCCTTCTCACGTGGTTAGCTTTTAAGAAGTCAAGCTCTTTTACCAATTATTAGTTTCCAATCACGGAAATACTCGTGGGGGGGAGGGGGGGCGGTTGAATTGAGGATTTCAAATTTAATGTACTGGTTCTTTGTAATGGATCACTTCTCGAGTTATACAGATCCTAGTTTTACAATTTATGATCAGTGCCGAAAAATAAGCAACACAAAATGTATACCGGTTCGTCTCCAACTTGGTCAGAGAGTTACCTCCAGTGATGAGACACAACAATGTACTATAATCATCATAAGTACAATCTACAGCCTCTCTTGCCTACAGACCCCACTACAAGAATCCACCTGTAGACACAACTATAAGTTCCTTTACCTAAGTCTACCCCAAGACTAGGAAAACTCCAATACAGACAACCCTAATGACTGTAGTCACCTATATAAACCTAGGCCAAGGTTATCTACGCAACAGAGCACTCCACGAGTGATGTTGAGACATACATCTTGATTAGAACTGGACTCAACGAAACAATACAGATTTGATACCTCATTCAATCTATGAAAGAAACGAGCACTATAGGTTAGAATATACCTTAGGTCTTCATAAAACAGAACAATCGAACCTCTCGAATCACCAAAATTTGGTTCCAAGCTTTTCACTTTGAAAACTCTCGAAAACCTTTTCTATTATGCTTTTTGTGATTCGATCTCTATCAAAAACGTTTTTCCCTTTTCTTAAATACAAGCTGTTGAAGTCCAAGGAAGTGGAAAGGTGGAAGATGTGGGAAAACAGAGTAAATATCTGATCAAAAATCAGTTTACCCTAATCCCCTAAAAACAAGGAAATTATCCAACCAATTAACTGTTAGTCAAATCCCATGGCTGCATAATATAAAGCGTTTTTGATATAAAAGATATTATACCGAAATGGAATAAAAATATTAAGAAAATATCTTTTTAAACCTTATCCGAAAAATCAGGGTTTTGTAACAAAAATGGTAAGTGTCACCTGAACCGGTTCATGAAAAGAACCAGTTCTTTCCAAAACGATTTTCCAGGTTGGTTGAAGTCCTAAGTGCTTATGACTTCAGCAAACTAAATAAGAGTACTATACCTGCAGACACTTTGCAAAACACTGCACAACTCGTCTCCATTCTGCATCTTGTAAGTCTTGTATTTGGATCTTGAGTTGCTTCACGATCACTTGAGGTTTTGACTCGATCCAAGATCTCCACTTCATGGATGATCAAAGAGTCTTTGATCATCTCCTTTGCAGGATCAAATGATCATCAAGTCCATCATTTTCTTGATCCAAGATTGCATGAGATCCATCAAGCTTCAAACCTAAAATTGTGTAGCTACACACATTAAACTCAAAACAACATCAATGTATTACTGTTTGTTATCATCAAAACACATGAGGTTCAACACATTTTTTGTTGACAGTTGTATGTTTGTCCCCTCTACTATCCTCATTGATGTTGACAGATTCCCCTCACAATAGTCTTCAACCTCGTACAGTTTTCAAACCTCAAATCTTCAATGTTATCGTTTCCGAGATCCTCATCCTTTCACCAATCAGCCTTGCCGTATTCCCCAGTCTGCTGTGCTTCTACCTCTGCTGCAAGCCACCTCTGCTGTATTATGTGACATAGCCTTGATCCTTAGACTCTGATTCTAGATACCGATAGATTTATGGTCCTTTTTTCCCCATATTCATCTCAAACATTTATCAGAACCCTTTGATGTTAACTGTATCCTAGTGATCCACAATGGCAACCCATCTGTAATCTCCAGTTGCTCTGCTGCACACACCCTAGACTGCATCTAAACGAAGAAACATTACTAAAATTTGAAATTCATAATATAAAGAAAGATTTAGCAACTTTGAATGAAGCTCATAAATTGATGACCTTGCCGCAACTTATCTTCATCGTTCAATTGCCTCTTTGGCCAGGTGGGAGAAAGAAAAGTAGGATTTCCATATTCTTATTCGTCTTCGTCTTGGAAGCTGTCATTACGCTATCCTAGCTCTCATCCTAAGTGTTTGATCTTGAATATGTCCTAAAATCTAGAATTTTGTTCATCAATTCCTGTACACATGGTAACTCTTTTCAATCACAACCAAGTATTCTTTAAGTCTCTCAACATTAGAATCAATCATGGAACTTCCTTCGTCATTCACCATAGCTTCAATTACCTCTTTAACTGAGTCATCTTCCATACAATTCATTGAAGCATTGTGATGGATAACATGAATATCATCCAAATAGAACTCAAGGAAATCCAAAACTGAATTCATGTCAAGATCATCCAAAACCTCTTCTTCAAGAGTTGTCACCTTAGAACGAGTTTCTAGTGATTCATTCTTTTCGTCATCGAAAATGTCTAAGTGAAATTTTTCATTTTCATTTTTCATACTAAGGGTACCTTTATCAACATCAATAATTGATCTACTTATGCGCATAAAAGGTCTACCCAAAACGATAGATGATGAATTTGATGAATCAAAGGAATTTTATTCCATTTTCAAAACATAAAAATCAACTCTAAAAGTCAATTTATCACCTTTGACCAACACATCCTCAACTAACCTTCAGGAAGAATTACATGTCCATTCGCAAGTTATATTTTTACATTTGTCGATAAAAGAGGACCAAGATCAAGAGTAGCAAAGAAAGAAGCTGACATGATGTTCATAGATGCACCAAGATCTAGCACACATTCAGGAATAGTCATCCACTAACAACACATGGTATGAAAAATGCTCCAGGATCTTGTTCTTTCATTTTTCCTTCGTTTCTTGTGCTCTTGTCATATTTCATTGATATTGAATTCACATTCTCCCTTGGATTCAATGGTTGGAATGAAAGTTGGTTCGTTACTTGAGATTTGAGTTTTTTTACTTCTTGAGCTAATTGGCTTACTTGGCTTTCGACACTTGAAATACTTGTATGTATCTCTTTGTGAAAACTAGTTGAACTTCGACACATTACCTTCACAAGTTCCTCTAATGATTGATCATTAAAGTTTTGAGAAACTTGGTTTGAATAATTTTAGTCAATAAACCCCGTTGGGGGATTGTTGTAACTGATTGGTTTGATATTTTAGTTATCACTTCTCCGCCTAAAGTTCATATGATTTCGCCACCCTTCATTATATGTCATATGATGGGTATTTCTTTACCTAGGAGGACCAGGAAAATTTCCTATTGCGTTGACTTGCTCATTATCATAAAGAGTTGGGCACACATTAGTTGCATGGCCAAGAACAGAACAAATTCCACAGACTTTCACTTGTGCAACGTTATTTTTGTTTTGGACCATCAAGGTGATTAAATATGTCAAACAATCAAACTTTTCATTGGTGGAACTCGAAGAACTTGATAATTCATTGACATCATGAGAGAGATCCTCATCGCGATTGAAGTCTTGGGAGTTAGCTGTCATTTTTTCTAGGATTTGACGCACAACTCGTGGTTGTTTATCTAACAGATCACCACCACATGCCGCATCGACAAGACCACGGTCTGTTGCAGAAAGACCTTGATAAAAATAGCGAATTAAGAAATTCTCATAAAATTAATGGTTGGGACAGCTTGAGACAAGACGTTTAGAACTTTCCCAGTTTTCTTCTAGCAATTTTCCCTTCTTTTGTCTAATAGAGCATATCTATTTTTGGATGGTTGTGATCTTTGAAGTGGAAAAATACTTATCTAAGAATAGGGATTGCATCTGCCTGTGCTCATGGTTCCTTTAGGTAAATCATAAAGCCAATTTTTAGGAGCATCTTGAACGCTAAATGGAAAAGGTCTACGCTTAATTACCTCTTCATTCACTCCGTCAGGTTTCATATTCGCACATACTTTCCCATACTCATTCAAGTGCCTATGTGGATCTTCTGTAATACCCGAGTGTTTCACTTATAATATTCCCTTCACACCGCGAGCGCTTTACTGGCACCTTGTTAATAATGCGAACACTACGCTAGCGCTCTGCTAAGGAAGCAATTGCTTGCTAGCGCTATGTCAAGACGCGAACGTTTCACCAACGCCTTACCAAGCTTCAAGCGTTTCACCAATAACTCGTATGACGCTATAGTGCCAATTAAAAAGCAACCTTGACGAGACATAAACGCAACAGCGAATCACATCATACAACTCTATGTTAAGGGAGAGTATAAAAAACAACCAATAAAGCGACGACACCAAAAACATAGAGCAAAACAAGGGTCAAGCCATCAAAAAGGACCTTGACAAACATGTGTCAAGTGGTATGGAAGAATAAGGACAATTTAGGGTGATGTTTCATGGCATAACAAAGGAATTTTCAAGAATGTCATGCTTAAAGCCTAAAACATGACACCTACCCTAACATGTACCTTTATCTTAGCTAAAAAGGAGAATGATTCACCTCCTTTAACACACTATAAATAGACATAAATCGAGTCATTTTCAGAGTTTTAAAAACCCTAAATTCGTGTCCAAGAGAAGGGAGGAAAGTAGAGAACATAAGGGTGCACAACAATGAGTTTCGACGTACTTGTATGAATTAGTAAGGATTACTTGTCTACGATCTTGATGGACTTGTTATGCTTTGTAAGTAGGTTTATGATGAGTTTAAAAACCTGGATTTTTAGGGGAGGTCGAGCCTAAGAGGTTCGAGAAGGACAGGATATAGTTTAAAGACGCAAGGAATGATGTGTATGAAATCACACACCGTTTCTTTATTTTAAATGTTGTTTTCTCCCTTTTTCATTGTCTAAATTATATTTTTAGTGTCGTTTTGTCTTAGAACGTTGGTACTGTTGTGCGTTGATGTTTTATGACAGATTGGCTTGGAATTTGAAGTAAGAATGAAGAGAATGGCAATCCACAAACTCGAAAAGCAACATTTCATGTTTCATCGTCATTGCACATGCTTCGAGAGTTTTAACGGTAAACTTTCACCATGATTAGCTAGATTTATGTGTTTAGATACTATGTATAAGTTTTGGAAATTTTTGGACGTCATTTGCTATTTTTAGTTTTAGATTTAGGAAACCATAGTGTTGCTACCGCGGGCAGGCGGTCGCGGGCAGGACATGGTCGCAGGCGCGACACGAGCCGTCACGGGCACGACGAAGGATTTTCCAAAATTCCTAGTTCTTTTACCCTGTCGCGGGCGTGACAAGCCTTGTCGCGGGCGCGATGATCTGCCAGATGCAAAATGTTGAGTTTCATCCGTCCATCAATTCTGTTACGATCCCTCGCCTATATATACCCTGCCTAGGGTTGAATGAAGAGGAATTCGACAGAGAGGAAGCTTGGAGACGGCAGAGACGGCGGAGAGGAAGAAAGGCGAAGAGTAGAAGGGTTTTTGGAGAGGATTTTGACGCCCCTTCGATCCAAACGCTTAGGATATTCATCGGATTCGTTTTGGAACACGTTAAGCACTGTATAGCTTCTGTTCTTTT
>JAOVYX010002273.1:0-11931 GCA_035668315.1 Drosera spatulata
CCCAAGAGTTGAAATTCTTTGGGGTAGCACTTCCTGGTTTTTAAAATTTCTCTTCTTACAGAATCCAGATCCCCCCTTAGTCCCTACACGGGTGATCTTGATCAGACTTACAACAGCAACAAACAGTAAGCAACACCTTTCCCTCAACTATGACACCAAAAGGTCCAAAATCAGCGAAATCATACAATTTACGGTAAATAGTTAGGACGTTAAATCTCGTAGCTTAATTTTACATTACTCTAAGATAACAACAGATAGTTTAAAAGGTAAATTATAGTGTGCTTAATAGAAAGTTGAGAAAAACCTGTAAATCATAAAACTATAAATTAACTCAAACAGGAATATATTGTCCATGGATGAGTGTAATGGGTGACAAACCTGTAAAACCCGAAATTGAGAATCTATGAAGCGGTGATACAGGAGCTCTTGCTTTTTCAAGCTCTGGATCCTAGATTCTGAAACTTTCTCTAGTTCTTTGGCGTTGTCTTGTGAACGTCCGAGAAGGCATTCGAGATCTTGCAACTTCTTTTCCAACTCAGATTTTGTTTCCTCAGATTGTCTTTCCAATTCTAAGCAGTTCTTCTGATTTGACATTTTGACCGCTTCCAATTCTTGCTTTAATGCCACAATCTCAGCATCACGCTGGTCCCTCTCTTTTATTAATGTTGACACAAATAACTCATTACGTCTATTCTTCTCTTCTAATTTTTTCTTCTCCATCTAAAACAAAAGGTAACAAAAACGAGAAAACTTTGAGATTATTATCGCTTACAAGATATCAAGCTCAGTTTCCTGACCATTTGCAGGGAAATTAAACTGATTATGCAGCTTTAGTTATTAAAGAAAATCGTGAGCTCTACAAAAGGTCTAGAGCACCTTCGGATGTTGGGGTTTCTGGTAGGAAAGTACCGACTCCCTCTTGTATTCTCACAGCTTGGGATACTTCAAATTTTAGGAAATCATGTAACCCTTTAGTGTTCAGTTCTTTGTTTCACTTTTACCAAGGTAACGGTCCGAAAATATGAACAAGGTACTCCTCATAGAGGAATCACAACTAGCCTTGTTCTATTATTAATCCTAGAACAGTAGCTTTTCTGTAATAGGACTATCACTAGATAGGGCATGTCTAAAGGGAAAAGACCCAAATAATTGATACTCGGAGAAAATTTACCAGAGAGAGCGGGAATGCAGGATTCTTATCAAAAGAAAGGGTGCAGAATTCTAATTCAGTGCAAAAGAGAAATACAGAACACTAACTGAATATAAGTGCACAGATGGATTAGAAATCAAAAAGAAAAAATAAAAAAAAGTGACATAAAAGCCACAAAAAGATTTTGTCCGTTCAAAATATAACAACCAAAATAACATCTATGGGAATTCTTATCACAGCACCATGAAGCATCAAAATCATGTATAGAATTCTCCTTTCAGTTCATAGCATCTTTTACTAGAATCTAGCTATCCCATTGTTACGAAGTAGGTTTATCAAAGAAAAGCATACCATCACATGTGATTGTCATGTCCATATATAATAACGGAGTTGGGCCAAGCCCGTTCCATGAAATAATCAATGATAACTAAATAATCGAAAGAAAATCAATATAACTATTTTAACACTCATCAACCATTCAGTCATCACAAAGTAAAACATAAAACTGTTTACCTATAGTTAGCTAAGATGATATCGTTCAACATGTTGTATAGACCAAGTGAAATTGTAGAACTCTCATTAAAATATGCTTGAAACAACATATGCAGTATTTGGATGCAAAAGCAGAGAGATATACAAGATGAACCATAATATATTAGTTTCCATCAGATCAAATCATATACAATAATTAAAGAAACTTTTTGTGGTTAGCCACACATAGAGTTCTGAGTCGCTAGTCCGTGGAATCTTCAAATAAATGGTTGAGATTGAAAGTCAATCTATCTTTCTTCAATCCATGTAAACATGAGTTTCAAATCTCAACAATTGATTTGAAGATCCAATAATCTAATCACACATAACTTTATGTGTGGCTAACCAAAAATACACCAAACCCATACAATAATCCATAACATATTCTAATTTAACGTCATTCTTACCCACGATATGTGATGACCTTATCATAATTTTGGAATCTTACATATTCAAGAGGGCTTGAAGAAGTTCTCTAATTTATTGAACTTTTAGAATCAATTGATATAATTTAAAAATTCAAAGATGGCCTATGTTGGGGGTTAAAGAAGTCGATAACAGGCATTGTAACCAAATCCATGAATAATTCGCGTATTTTAGGAAAAATCAATGGATTTTTCATTAGTCGAATTGAAACCATATTTTTCGTACCATTTGCGTATAATTCAGATTTTTTCCGGGCTTTTCATAAAATACGAAAAAAAATCCAAATTTAATAAATGTAACCAAATATCTTAAAACCTTCGCATAAAAATTAGGCTTCTCAAGAATATTGGCATTTCCGTTTTTCCATTTGAAACCCATATTAATCCCGTATTTTGATTTTTCCTCATAAATTAGCGCATCGTTCTCATGTCGAATTTATCCTGACGATTTTTTTCTTGATTTTTTTTTTTTGTTCTTTACGATTTTTTCCGCAAATCTATGTTTTCCGAATTAAACACGTACCCAAATTTTGTTAGCTTGGGTTCGGGACCCCAAGAGTTTAGTGGTGGAAGCTTGTTTGTGAGTCCTAGCCCAACTCGGTATTAGTCCTATGATCACATAAGGAAACAACGACCCGGTTAGACGGGCCCAAGGTGGTAATCTCGGGGACCAGCTTCGATTCTTAAGTAACGATTTTAAATCCAGTTAAATAATTGCAAAATAGGATCCAAGAGAACTTACCTTTTTGGCAATAAATGAGGGTATTACAGTAAACTATTCTCCCTCACCATGGGGGACACTTGTCACAATCCTAGATTAGAGAGTGACTTAGCCCCTAAGAAAATGACAATTGGTCTTTGCTTATAAGTCCCAAATGTTAATGATGGTAGGCCTTTTAATGGACTTTAGCCCATGGATTGATAAGATTTTCCCCTACAAACACTTACCCCACGAGTTACGTGTTGAATGCTTACAGCTAGTAACTCGTGATATAGGTCCTTTGGGCCCCATGGCCCTTAGGTTCTGATCTTCAAATCGTCCAATAACATTTTGTTGCCTTGATAGCTGCCAATCATGCCTCTTACGGGTTTGTCCTTATCTTCTTAGGAACGGGTCGCCATTTACTCAGATTTAGTAGGGAATTTGTATCGTCGCCTTGGGAACTGTTGAAGTAATGATTACGTCGGTTAAGGTGACGGTTGTCCTCCACATCAGTGGTTGGTGGAATCAGTGGCGAATGGACTTCCCTAAGCGTTTCCTGCCAAATCCCTAATGGGCTCGCCAAAAGCCCTTCCGAGGGCCACCTCCTATACATATGAGGCGGTGGTCCTCCAAACTATTTCTTCCTTTTCTCTTTCTCTCATTCTCTAATGTATCAAACTCGAATCTCGTTGTCCGGAGTCAAACTTTTCACAAACCGAGTTCAAAAGTTCGAAGTTTTCTCAAGATAGTCATGGGTAGCAATATGACCAAGTTTTGTTTCAAGGAATCCAATGCTTTCGTTCATAGGAAACAGAGATGGGTAGCGTCTCCCGAGTCATCGTTTGAGCCTAAACCGAGGACTCGAGGTGTCAGTCCATGACAGAAAGGAGGTTACCTCTACCCTTCGCGTTGACGATGCGGCTCTCCCGATCCCCTCCGGGTTCTGAAGCCAACGGGGAGAGATTAAGGTCGTGAGGACGGATCCTTATGCGAACAACAGGTTTGAGACCGTGGACATTGAGCTCCCCTCCCTTTGTGCTAGCCAATTGTCCACGAGACATGCCTTAGAGAAGTATGTCGCTTACAGAGTCTCGTGTTCCGTCGCTTTTCACCTCCTGGGTTCCGATGGTAGGGTCATTATCCCTCATGAGTCAAGGGATAACAGTGCACTTTTCATTTACATTTAAAAGTGTTATTATTATCTATATTGAAAGCAATTAATAATCTTAGTGTTCACCTCATATTGATACCTCTTTGTTTGTATTCGAAAAGTGTGAATGAAATCAGAATTTCCAAGATACTATTCATTTAAAAAAACGATTGAACTATATTATATCATTAATAAATACACCATCTTTTGTAATATTGTTGCAGCATCCCCTTTTTTTCCACATACGCATCACCATATATTGAAAAACTTGTTTTTACTTATTTATATTTTCAAAATATAATCTACTTAATTACACTCTCACTAAAAAAATATTTTTCTCAATTATTTACACTTATTACACATCTACTTATTTACAATTATACTGACAAAATTTTATACGATCACAAAATATTTATCTAAGATATAATAAAAATAATTGAGTAATCGGATCCGACAGTGAGTGCCGTTTCATGGAAGGAACGATTAAACAAAAAAAAGTGGGAGGAAGCTGTTTCATGGAAGGAGCGATTAAACAAAAAAAAAAGTGGGAGGAAGCTGTCAGAACAATCAGATGTGGGCCCCACCACATTAGAGAAACGGTGGTTTTATCAACCAGGTGTCATGAGATTAAATTATCCAAAAAAAAAATATATATGAGTGAGAGGAGGAAAGACACTCAAACGACGATGGCGAGAGAGAACACCGTTTGGCGATACGGACGGTGTCCACCGTCCAGGCATTAATCTCAAAATAATTAAGGATAAATTTCACAAAACCCCTCAAGGTCTGACCAAAAGACAAATAACCCTCCTAGGTTTTAAAAGTGGAGAAATGAATGTACAAGGTTTTCAAAATTAGACAAATAACCCCCCCTCCTCTCTCTAGTTTTAAAAGTTGACAAATTAATGTATTTGGTATTCAATATTGGACAAAGAACCCTCCTATGACATATATGCCCTTAATATCAATTTTATATATACTTCATTCATCCCAGATAAATTACGATGTGTTGACTTGACACGATTATTAAGGAATGCATTGAGTTTGTAGTGTTTTACTTTTATACCCTTGTGAATGTGTGGAAGAAATTATGAGTGGGTAGAGAGAGAAAAAATAATGAGAGAAAATAATGTGATATAAAGTAATGATAGTTTGGATTTGTTTTTGCATTTTAAAGTTGCCTAATATGAAAATGTTGTAATTTATGTGGGAATTTCATTTTTAGTAATGTATCGTAATTTATCTGGGACGAAGGGAGGATAAAATTACTCAATAATACAAAATGTCAATATTTTCTCATACAATTATGAAATAGTTTAGAAATTCCCAATATTTCTTTCTTTGTAATATAATAAAAAAGATAGAAATAATTTTTCAAAGATAAGTTTAAATTATTTTTAATATGTCCCTCTTAAATTTAATGATCATGTTGTTTTGGTCCTTTATTTTAAAACTATACTAAAAATTGATATATGCATTATTTAAATTATGCTCGAGAACTTGCTTATGTATTGACTTTCGCAAATATTATTGGTGAACATTTTGATTGTTTTAACAATAAAATTAGGTTTTTTTTTCGATTCTTAAAAATTATCCTTTAAAAATCTTTCAATATGCAACTTCGGAAAATTCTATCTATTGACATTTTTTCTTGGAATTGAAAAAATTATTCCTGAAACTATGTCTTAAATATGGTAAAATTTATGTTCTAAATTTTTTTCCTATAATATGTTTTTGGTTTATTAAATGAAAAAATTGACATATTATATTGTTAGGTAAAAAATTTAATAGAATAATAAACATTAAGGGGCATATATGTCATAGAAGGGGTTTTTTTTGTCTAATATTGAAATCAAATACATTAAATTGTCCACTTTTAAAAACTAAGAGGGGGTTATAAGTCTAGTTTTGAAAACCTAGTACACTCATTTGTTCACTTTTAAAACATAGGAGTTTATGTGTCTTTTGGCAAAAACTTAAGGGGGTTATGCGAAATTTACCCAATAATTCATAGAGAACATAGTTCAAAGTCTTCGTCGTAGCAGCCAAGATCTCAGTGTATCAGATCGATTTCGGTCTTGGCCGAACCAATATTGTCAAATGAGTCAATTGAAACTCACATTGGATATAAATAAGGATATATTCAGTGTTGTTCGATGATTTATCGGGAAAAAATGATTGTAACATGTTTTTGGTCAAAATAAAGGATGCGACTCAATAAGACTTAGTGAGACTCTGCCAGATGAAAAAAAAAATTATTAGAGGACATGAATTATATGTCAACAGTCGAACAATTAGTCTTTAAAAGTTCTATAGAGTTCAAGTGATCGAATTCACTATTTTATATATATGTAGTGTTCTATTAGGGCATGTGTACTCTTTTATATTATATCATTTTTAGAATTCGGCTATGATTTTGTTGAAATTAAATGCTATATATATCAAATATGATGTTTTTATGGCTATTTAACAATCTAAACTTCTTACAATATTTTGAAGTTTCTTTCATGAAGTTTTCATGAATTTTGAAAGGCTTTAGTTACTATAATTTTGCGTATCGCCCAAAACCGTGACCGAAACCGATATCGTTATAAAATTTTGACAATGGAGATGGAGAACGATACCGAGAATTTGAACCATGATAGAAACTCCAGTGCATTACGTGGGTGATACAATAATTTGTATAAATTCTCATCCTATGATTATGTGATGACATTGTCGTAATATGGGAATCTTACCTATTCATGAGGGCTTGAATGTCATTTTTTATTTTAAAAACGCACGTCTTAAGATGGTAAGAATTACAGAGCTTCTTAGTATCCTAAATTTTAAATAATTTGCCTCTGGCATATTCATGGGGTTTATGCCTTTTTTCAAATGTTACATGTTTGTAAATAGGGGAAAACGGATTTATGTCATGGCATAGGTGTATCTAGTCAAATTCAATGGTTGAGATTAAAATCCAAAAATGAATGATTGAGATTATAACATGGGTAATTCAAACTCGATCTTTCATTGATTTTGTTTTAATCTTAACCATTGGATTTTAATTAGACACACATGTACCATCGAAATGAGAAGCGTTGATCATCCATTCGCAATAAGCTAAGAAGAAAAATATCCTTTCCCCACAAATAAAGAACCAAGAACAAAATAACACAAAGAACAGGGCATGAATAACTTTACAACAAACCACGAGAAAGCGCAGGAAGATATTGCCACTAAAAAAAGGTAGCTCAAGATGATAGTTGAATAACCATGAACATACTGTTGCAAGGCATGGTAAAATTATAGTACCCCATCACTTGCATTAATACTTCAAAAGCTATTTTGCTTCTATGATTGGAAAAAAGCCAAAAACAGGACTGATTTTAGATAAGCCAACATAGATGCAGCAAGTGTACATGAAGTTTTTATGAATGGTGCTTTTAGCACAAGTGACGAATTCTGTGTTTTTGTGAAGAAATCCCACAACCAGTCACTTATGCCCCCAGTCCAATGTGACCAGTTGCTGCAGCTAGTTGCATGATTTAGAATCAGCCCTGACACACCCATATGGAAAAGAAACAATCCCAAATGCTAAACGCAACAAAAGGAATAAAAGTGATACCTTTGTTTGTTGAAACAGGGTCATCGCAACCTACAACACAGAACGAGCTAAGCAAATTTGTTATTTAGCTCGGAGTGACATCCAGCCAACCTAAACCAAGACGAAATGCATAAAAAAACAAGACACGAATACCTCATTTTCATCAGCAATGCCTCTGGAAAGTGTCTCGAGAACCCTAACACGAGATCGATACTTCCCTTCATGTGCCTTGTACACATCATTTTGCTGCGCATATAACAAGAACAAATCATACAACTGCAAGCTCAATCTCTCAATTAAACTAGAAAAGTAGTAGTAGTTTACCTTTTTTATTATATCTGCTTGAGTCGATGTGCGATGCTCGATCTCTCGCACGAGTTCTCTCAGAAGCAATGCCATACGTGCTCGATGGAAATCAAACTCCTAACTTGCTTTGAGCTCCGATTTGCAAGGAAATGCTTGAAATTGTTGGGAAATCGAAGTCAAAGGTCGGAATATGAGGTGTATTGATCGATTTTTTAGGATGAATGTTGGTTTCTGTGGAAGAATTGAAGTTAGAGGGGTGTAGTTTTTGAAAGAGGAAAGAATCCCGGCTAGCGGTCTTGGGTTTTGTGATTTTTCCGAAAGGTATTATTTACACTGGTCTATGTTTGTGAGTTATAATAGGAAGGGAGAGAAGGGAAAGTGAAGTGAAGTAAAAGAAACGAAAGGAAGATAATGTACATGAGTTTATTCTCTTTCTTGTTTGAGAGTTTGAAAAAGAAAGTTAAATTACTTTACTCCCTCATGTTTGTGAGTTTAATAAGAAAGAGAAATAATGTGAAGAAATTATCATTTTATTCTTAAAATTTAAATATTGAAAATTTTGTTACTTTGAAAGGGAGGGTGATTTGATCATTTCATCCACTATCCCTCCCCTCCCCTCCAAAAAACCTCATATTGAAAAGTTTAGTTTTGAGATCAAAATCACCCAAACTTTCCTCCCAAATACTCCCCCTCCTCTCCTCAAAAATCTCACAAACATCCCAAAATCCAACTATCCCCTCCACAATCCTCCCAATTCCCTCCCCTCCCCTCCTAATTTAAACTTACAAAGCCTGAGGATGTTAATCGGGTCGGTTCAGATTAATCGGTTCGATTTTTGTGGTTTCGGTTTTTACAACCCAAAACCAAAATCTCCACTTTTATCGTGGAAGTACCACTTGCTGTGTTTTTTTTTTTTTTTTTTCAAAACTCAAAGCTCCATCAAGTCTCTATATTTGCCTATTTTAAAGATTATATCATTATTTATTTATTTTAACAGTAAATTACCTAAAACTATGAAAATTCAGAAATAATTTCAAAAAATTACACGCGAAAAAATAACTCCAAAAACCATAATTGTATGAAACAGAGCGCTTGAGAAAAATGAAACGGAACGTCTGTGTATTGTATGTTTTCCTCAAGTGCTCTGTTTCTTTTCTGAAACAGAGTGTAAGAAAATTTTATGTTTTTAGAAGAATTTTTCTGTGGCTATTTTTTTAGAATTTTTTTTTCAAGTTTTTGTATTTTTGGGTAATTTTTTTTTTAATATATCGATTTTAGGCTTTGTTCAAAAATCTCACCCTCCCCCTCACCTGAACCACATCTCCTTCGCGTCGTCACCACAACCACCACCACCACCCACAATTTTCCCACCCTCAATCGTCGTCGTCATCATCATCATCAGTTTGTTGTCAGTTCATTGTCGTCGCTGTTTCGTCGTCGTCATCGTTTCATCAGTTCGTTGTTGGATTTGAAAATAATGAATTTCAAAAAACTAATTTTATGAGATAATAATTGTACTTGGGGAAAGTCATCTTTTAATTGATTATAGGGTACTTGATTGGAATGAAATTCGAGTGGGGTATTTAAGTGTAAAGGGTGTTGCATTGTTTACTTTGCCGTTCACTTTAATCATCTTTTTTTAGTAGGTATGGTATTTATATATGTTAAATTCTCTCTTTGTTCTGATCTCAATTGTCTATGAAAAAACTGTGCATACATTGTTGGCAGAAATAATGAAAAGGTATTTGTTATGAAAAAACCTTTTGTATTCTGAATTTTTAACCTAAAGTTATCTTATCAATGAATCATCTATTCTTTTTGTGTCCATGTGTGCAGGAGATTGTGCTGATGGTGTAGAAGCATTGGAATGCAACTCAAAGACCTCTAATTTGGGATGAATGGTTGAAATCAATGGAGAAAATTGCAAAGGGTAACGCCAGCAAAGCCAGAGTAAGAAGACGTATGAATGCTGCGATGGTGTACGAGATATGGATGGAAAGAAATCGAAGGTGTTTTACTCTAGAGAAGATTCAGTCGATTGTTGTATGGCAAAGAATTTTTGTTGTTAGTATATATTGAGTATCTTTTGGTTTTCTTGCTATTGCTTAGGCCAATAAACTCTTGTACCGAGTTTAAATGGTCAAATAGAAGTGCAGCAATTATCCTATCTTATTAACGATTTGCATAATGATCTCTATTCTATGTCGACGAAACCTCGGATTGTTCCATTTTGTCCACATATTCAGTATGTATCAAATTATTTTTTCTTTTTCCTTCTTTCCTCTTTAATTGACAAAACCAGCAATTCAACCCACCAGTGAATTGATGAATCCAAAAAAAAAAACCCTCAGACACTGAATTTCACTTCAACCCTAAACCAAAAAATCCCAGGAAAAAAAAAATCCCACCTTGAAGTACCCAAAAACATAGCAATCGCTGAAACAAGTGCAGAAAAGAGAGAAATATGGGAAATCAAACAAACCCAGATACCCAATTCAATTGAAACACTAGAAAGATTTGAACTTACAATTGAAATTTCGATTTGCGGTCGATTGAGAGGAGTTTTGCCTGGGTTTGATCTCGACGATGAAGGGTTTGCGCTTTGTTCAAGGTTTAGGGTTTTGTTGATGAATCTGCTGAGAATCGAGTCGGAAACGCTGTGTTTTATTCGTTATGCGTTATATGATGTTCAATTTTATTTTTTTATTTTTTTTTGGTTTGGATTGCTGATTTCAACATCAAAAATCATATTGAAAAGTTTTGTATGAAATAAAGGTAATTTTATCAAAAGAAATTTTATGCGTTATAATCTATGAATTTTGACTTCGCGGTGATATACGCGGTAATTCTTAATAATATTAATTTTGATCTTAAAATTAATATTTTTTTTATTTTATTTTTTCAACTAAATGAGTAAAAGATGATGATCAAACTTTAAATTTCGAATATTTTAGTATAAGTAATGATGAACCAATATGAATATAAGGATAGATATGCATGAAAGATGATTATAGATATGCATGAAAGATGATTGATACGTAACTATGATCAGTCATAAGTTATACTTTCCTTCGTTTCATCAAAATTAAAATATTTGTTTTATTTGAAAGTCCCATAAAAATTATAACGTTTCTTAATTTGATAATGAATAACATTAAATCAACTTCAGTGCATTTATCAATTCCTCTTACAACTACTAAAGTAAATCAAAATTTTAGTATTATTCAAAATAAATTCAACAGACATATAAATTTTCGATATAGGTCAAAAACATTATAACTTTCACGAAACGAAGAAAATATATTCATGCATCGTTATTGGGAAAAGATGTCTTTGATACCAATAATACTTTATAATTTGATGTGATAAGTTTTTTTCAAACCGTATGATTTATGACTAAAATTAGTCTTTGTTTCTTGGAGGAGTTGTGGGATGGAGATTACAGTTCTATGCCAACTAGACATATGTTACACAATGTGGTTGCCAGTTGCCACGCTAAGAGGTACTCCATTAACATAATAATTACTCCTTCCGTTTCATAATATAAATAATATTTGTTTATCTGAATTGTCGAAAAAAATATATAACATATCATATTTAATAATTTTTTCATATAAAAAATATCAAAATAATCACCATTTATTATAGTACATCCACTATCTTCTCTCATAACTGTTACAGTAAATCTCTCTATCACCTAAAAAATATTTTTTTTTATCAAATTCCATAATGTGGGATCAAACTGTTGTATATATTTTGAAACGGAGGGAGTACAAGTTGTTCCTAGCAGCTGTGGCAAAAAAACTACTCGTACTTTCGCAGGCCAAGGTAATCAATCGAGTTCAGAAAACGAAAGGACAGCAATAGTGAATAAGGCGAGGAGAATGTCGAGGTTCTAAGACGAGAAATCATAGTCACTCTCTGTCTAGTGATACAGTTTTAGAGACCTTGACAACATTCGAGCTCCAAATGAGTCATTACACTTGTGAGTTTACAAGTGTATCAATCGTGGATCTTGACGACCCTAACCTTCAACCCATGTTTCATATGAAGAATTACCGACATGTGCTCCGGCTC
>JAOVYX010002274.1:0-11930 GCA_035668315.1 Drosera spatulata
GAGCAGAAGCATTAGACACCAAGCTATTCAAATCAACACCAACATGATTATCATTTATATCATCAAAATCTAAGTCCGTAAATGTATCAAGCTCAACAGAAAGCACATGGTTGCTGAAATTCCCATTATCAGATGCATTCAACAACCCAAGATACTACATTGGCAGAGCACCACTGAGTTCCTTTGAAGGTGCAATCACAAAAGCCATTCCATGCCCACCAAGGTTCTTGAACTCAGGGACTATAGCAAAGGCAAAGATGGTTGAAAACGAAAGGGACTTTCCTGTTGAAGAACTCTTTACCCTTATGGGATTAGGGTAAAAGGCATGACCAATTAGCTTTGACGTGTCATTGGTTAAGCACAAGATGCCGTTTTTTTGGATCTGTGCTGCTCCATTTAGGCTCATATTGGTTGAAGCATGGTGGAATCCACTGAAGTAGATGTCTTGGGCCTGGGACTTGTGAGGGTGGTATGAGAAAAAGAGGATGACCCAGATGAAGAAATTGAGGATTTTTTGAAACTAACCCCCCACAAAGATTAAATATTGAATCCGTCATTACTTGTCACATCGATTTTATGTATGTTATCAGCTTAATCTCATAAATACACTCTTATTGTCATATGGATACTGAACGAGATCAGCTTTGTCTCACACATTGTATCGTCCCATCATGATTCACTAAAGCTGTGATGACTTTATCCCTTAACCGTTACACTCTATCCTTCACCCTTCATGTCTTACCTCTACCCTCTATTAATACCCTTTTCTCCTCCATCTTTGCCTTCATCTCATTTTTAATCCCCTATCATCCTTCATCCTTCAACACCATTTATCCTTCATCGTCGCCTTCACCCTTCATCAAAAATCATTGTCATTATCATAAAATGAGAAAAATTCAAATCAATGTTATAATACACATAGAAGGGACTTGGTTATCAGATCTAACGGAGAAAATCCCCTGGTATGATGGTTAAGTAAGAACTTCTCCGATGTTTTTACTGAAGGATTCATTCACATAATTGATAATTTGAATCCATGCCTGATAGATCAACCATGGAAACTATTTATCTTTTACGACGTGTAATGAAACGTTTTAAGATAGAGAAGAAGAATTTGCATATGGTTTTTATCGACCTGAAAAAGACGTATGATTCTATAACAAGAGAAATGATTTGGAAAACTTTAGAAAAGAAGGGAGTGGCGAGTAAGTATATCGAGATTGTGAAAGACCTATATGAAGAAGTTGCTACATGTGTGCGAACCTATGTTGCTGAAACGAGGATCAGCCTTGAGCCCATACATTTTCGCCTTAGTAATGGATGACCTCACTAGGCATATACAAGATGAAGTACCATGATGTTTACTTTTCGCTGATGATATTGCTCTGGTGGACGATACGAAAGAAGGGGTGAATAAAAAACTCGAGACTTGGAGGGAAGCGTTGGAAAGTAAGGGGTTAAGGATCAGTAGAACCAAGACAGAATATATGGAATGCGTCTTTAATAAGAGTAGTCAAACAAATAGTGAGAATGTATTGTTGGGAATAGAGTCTCTCCCTAAAACAGATTCTTTCAAATATTTAGATTCGATATTACATAAAAATGGAGGAATTGATGTAGATATTAATCATAGGATTAAAATAGGTAACCTGAAATGGAAGGACGGTTCAGGGGTGCTATGTGATCCTAAAATACCTATCAAGTTATAAAGAAAAGTTTTACAAGACAGCTATTCGACCAGCGATGTTGTATAGGTCAGAATGTTGGGCAATTAAGTGACAGCATGCACATAAAATGAGTGTAAACGAGATAAAAATATTAAGGTGAATGTGTGGACATACAAGAATAGATAGGATACGAAATGAAGTTATCAGAAAGAAAATGGGTGTGACTCCAGTAGAAGATAAGATGAGGGAGTCACAACTAAGATGGTATGGTCATGTGAAATGCAGACCAGTCACAGCTTCTGTTAGGAGATGTGAAGCTTGAAAGTTAGCACATGTCAAGGGAGGACAAGTGAGACCTAAAAAACCATGAGAGAAACCTTGAAGTATGATATGGCCTATCATAATCTTACAGAAGATGATATACATGACATTGGAATGACGCCGTCGTATTCATGTAGCCTACCCCACTTGATAGGATAAAGGCTTGATTTTTTGTTGTTGTTAAAGATTGGCTTTCAGCATGAGGCCAAGGGTGAAAGTAATGTACGCAACAAGGGTTCTTTGGGATTAAATTACATTGAGATCGATTGTGAAAAAAACCTAGTTCCCACTTCTTTGGTATTATCATCAATCGGGTAAATCGATTGATATTTTTGCCACCCAATAGAATTATAAAAAAAGCTATAAAAATCTTAAACAAAGATTAGGAAGGAAAACACAAACAAATCATCAAATAATTACAGATGAGGGTTTCAGACCCTATGAGATTTCTAAAGATCTATATTCAATTGTACGTGTCACAGTGACCAAGATCTATGCAACAGAGAAAGCAGATTGCCAAGGAGATGAAAAAAAAAAAAATACGAAAACTAATGAGGTAATATATAGGACCAATAGGGTAAAAGCAATGAATACATTCAATTCTCTACTATGGAGAACATTGGACTGTATCTAAATACTTGATGAGCATGAATACACTCATAGTTTACTAACCTAATTTCCTTGATTTAATATGTTTAAAGTTATGTTCTTTTATGTTTTAGTTTAGTTTTGTGTCTTGGATGCTGGTACTGCTCTTTGTATGGTTTTTATGCAGATATGATCGTTTGAAGAGAGGTTTTAGTGTTTCATGGAGATTTTGAAGACTTCAAAGAAGTTTGGAAGCATTTTGACGAAGTTTCTAATCATGTTTTGAGTTTTGAAGATATTCTTAGTGTATATGAAAACATTCGTGATTGTTTCGGATTGATTTAAAACTGTTCTGGTGATGTTATAATGTGTTAGGAGCCATAACGATCGTGACAGAAGCAGAAATCAAGCCAGAGAGGAGATTCACGATGGTCACGATTGTGACGATGCCTAGAATCCATCCACAACAGAATTGCTACGATGGTCCCGATCGTGACCAGGCCCATCACGATCATGACACGACTTAATTGAATGATATTTTCGAGATTTTCATACGATTTTCTCCAGATTTCTTGAGGTTTGCTATTTTCTATAAATACTCCATTTGGTGTTCGTTTTTATCATCTAGCAATCAATCTTAGCAGTTAGTTGTCAGATCTTATCAAGTTTTATTCGTTGTTTTAAGGTTTTAGATTAGATCTCACACACTTTTATTCTTTGTTTGTGTTGCTTAGATTGGATCTTCAAAGTTTATACCTTTGGATTATCAGTTTGAAGACCTTTTTCATAGGTTGTAAGTAGTTTTGTTGATTATTGATGCACTTTAGTCATATGATTCAATCTATGTTAGTCATGATGATTACTTTTGCATGTTGAACAATGTTTGTATTGCTTTTCAATATCATGTTTGAGTAGATTAGTTAGTGAGGAGTAATCACAATGACATAAAGTGAAAAGATTATGAGATTTGTTTAGTTTATTAATTGAATAAGATTTTTTTTTACATGAATGATGTCAAAGATTGAAACTTTAACATAGTTGATGCATGATTTCACTTAAATTGACCATCTAAATGACTGTATACATCGACTATAACATAGTTAGCTTATGAATGCCTCTATATTGATCATTTAGATATATTAATAGGTTAATCTAGTTAATGATTAATATTATTTTGATTATATAAAGTAACAACTAAATAGATTATAGACTAGCCTATCTTGCTATAATTTATTTAAGATCTTTTGACATGTGAATGATAGACCAAGCTATTTTATTATTTTATTCATGTTTGATTTGTTCCTTGATTGATTCAATTATCTATGTTTATGTATTCATGCTGTCATGATTTATAGGATAGATAATTAGTTTAATTATTCAAACTATCTTGATAATTGAAATACTTGAAAACGTGATTAAAGATATCCCCTTTATTATAGCCAAATCATTCATATACTAATCAATGATTAATCCCTAAGCTAAGTGAAGTTATGAGAATCCTCCTTAAGTTTATTTCAATAGTTACAACTCCGTTAAACAGTTCTGTGCAATCAATTACTTTAATTATTTATTTTTTCTAGTTTTAATCATTAGTATTAATTAGTTTACAATTAAATTAAAAAATCTCAACATACATATAAGTTTTAGGCTATGTAATTAAAAAGTCGTGAATGATCATTATCAATTAGTACACTCCATCTCTCTATGGGATCGACCCATTTCATTCTATCTACATTAATATTTTTAGTGGGGATTAATCTGACGTGTTTGCGACAGTACGCATCAAGATTTTGATGTTGTTTCCAGGAAGATGATAACGTGTCGAATATTTTTAAGTGATCATTCCGATTTTTAATTATTTTCTTAAAATTGTTTTTATTTTCGTTTTTATTTTCAATCATTTAATCATATTTTCATTAAAAAAACGATTTTTAATTATTTTTCTGAAGTTTTCTTAAATATAGTGGATAGCTTTAAATTTTTTTTGAGATTGAAAAGTGATAGTATTACAAATACTCAAGTTCGAAAATTGTTTCTGATTTTGAATAAAAACAATTTCAATATCCAACCTCTCCCTCATTTTCTACACCATCTTTATCTTTTTCTAATATTAATACTCGTCGTAGTTTCTCTCTTATTCAATTTGCTAATTTAAAAATGACGGAAAATGTATAAGACATTCCTATTAATGCGGTAATAATGCCAATAATGCTAATAACACTAATAATAGTCCAAATCGTACTCCACACGAGCTCTTAGCTCTAACAATTGAGGATGGACCTTTTTGCATTGTTCTTCATGAAATTAACATAACTTTTAAGTTAAATTCTATATTTTTAACTAAATCATCAGTTTTTAATGGACATATTGGTGATGATCATCACAGACACATCAAAGAGTGCCATGTTTGTTTGCAAATCCAATGGAGTTAATGCCAATGATATCGAAACAATTGAACTTTGTGCCTTTCTTTTTAGTTTTCGAGACTATGCTAAGGGTTGTTTATTTGAATTACCCTCAAATTCAATTCATACTTGACTGATATGCAAAAACTATTTTTATAATAATATTTTTCATCTTCGCGAACTACTAATCTTAGGAAAGAAATTTCTAGAGCAATTTTACAGCATATAATCATTATGATACCCCATGTCACAACCTTGATAGCTTATTTTCAACCTTAAATATCGTTTTTCATCATATTTTCTGTAATTATTCACAATAAATTGATTTTTTAATCACTTTCTAACCTTTCTAAAAGTTATTCTCCGTACAAGTGATTTCTATGGATTCTTCTTATAGAAATTAGTAAAAATAATATTTTATCAACCGCACACCTCCGACGTGGTTTTGATACCACTTGTTGAAAATCAGATCGTCAGTAACTAAAGAGTATATCGAGAAATATAATTTATAATAAGAATAGAATTTTGTAAACCCGTATACTTTATAAATCAATCATACTCTGAATGTATTTAGCACTCACAAATTACATCACACTTTTATTTGGACAAACTGTATAAGATACTATACAATACTATAAGCTTTGATGCTTAGCACCTCTTAGCTTCTTGCTTTGTGTATTGTTGTGTGTTGTAACAAGGACAAGTGCTCTTCTTATATATAGGCCTTGCTAATGCCCATTTGGAAGAAGCCACACAATTGTACAATGTGGACATAATTTTGTATGGCAAACTAAAACACATCACATGCTAAAAATATTAAGGGAGAGAAGGATGGTGGACCATGGACGGTGGACTTGAGGGGGAGTGTTAGGATTTAGCTTGTCTAGATTTGGGTTATTTTGTTGGTTAGATTATCTAATAGGGGGTTGTGGGGCTGCAGTAACTGTAGCTAAGAAAACTACAGTCCTCACATTAAATTTGAAAAAACGGTCCGCTTTTAAAAAAAAAATTAAATTTCAAAATAAATAAATTCAAAAAAAAATGTGAGAGGGGCTCAGCCCCTTATTCCTGTATCTAATAAGTAGATCCATCTATTGTAATCGATAAATATCTTGTTATTACATCTATAATATCAGCATTTGCTCTTTACTGATTACACTATTATTTAATTCAACCTAATATATAAGCAATGCATATAAATAGTACTATAGAGATTAACATCTTAAATCAACTTATCTATAATGTTGAAATGCTTAAGAATATCATTAAATTTTAATGTATGGTTTGAATTAGGTCTTGATTATGTAAAACATCAATAAATTCTTGAGTAGCTAGCCACTTCTCCCCCTAATCATAAGGTTAGGGGTTCGACGCCCCCTAAGAGCATCAGAAAATAGTATCTTTATTACTTCCTCTGTTCCATATTTTTTGCATCATTTTGCCAAATAAGGTCGCCCCTATTTGTTTCCAACACTTCTAAAATTCGAAAGTCTTTTTCTCCACAAAGACAATATTAATCCTTATAAGAAGATACTCCCTCTGTCTCATTCCAATTGCAACACTTTCTTTTTTTGGGTCGTCCCATTCAAATGACAACCTTTTCTTATTTATCAACTTTTTTCATACAAAATATCAAACTATCCGTACATTATATCACATCAACAACCCCACTATACTTTCTCTTTTTTTTTTCCTCACTCCTCTCTTTCACACACTCACAAGGACAAGATTTTTTCTTTTAAATTTAACACACATAAATTATCGTGCCAAATCAACCGGTTGTAATTTTTTTGGGATAGAGGGAGTACATAAGTTTGAATTTTTTTCCCTCTCATTTTATTGGTAGTGATTGTTTGATGTTTTTTTGTGGGAGAGAGCATAATTGAGGGCAATATAGTCCAATTGCCAAAGGTCAAGGCTCTCCTAAAATTAGGATTCGGGTCAATTTGTTGCAAAATATATAGGATGAAGGGAGTTTAATTTTATTATACGGGATTAAGTGGGTATGTTGCTTTGATCAATAAGTTCAAACTATCTCAGAAATACTTGTCTATAAGTCACTTCAAAACTATATATTCGTATTATAATCTTTCTTTCCATGCAACGCACGGGTTAACACTCTAGTTTCAACAAAAATAATTCCATTTTCAGCTGAAGGATTACTACAATATCGCAGAATCATGGAAACTAGTTATGTTATAAGAAATAACTCGAATCAATAGGATCAAATAAAATTTAACTAATAGATGACCTCATTGACCTAAATAATGAGTATTGAGACTTTAATACTCAAAAGAAAAGAAATAGTCAGCGGTTGGTGAACCATCCTAATGCAACGTTAGAAAGAAGTGGACGGTTTCACACTTTTTTAACTCCTTTTGACACGAAACTGTGATTTTGGCTCATAATTGATCTTGACAAAAATTCTTATTTTTAACAGTTAATAAAAAATAAAATAAAATGAGTCAAGAGTTTTGAGGACATGCCTGAATCAGAATTTGGGATAGCAATCACAGATTAATGTCCATGTTGCCTTGCCTCATATCACAGATTAATCCCATGAACAAAGAATGAAGCCCCTTTATAGTTAAGTGTCCTATGCTGTGCTCCAACACACCAAATATGCCCTTGCAGCTCCAGATTTCCCTTCATCTGTGATGTTTCCCATGCAAACTTGAATAGCCCAAGGTTTCTGTGCAACTGCTTCATTCCACTCCGAATCATATTCTCCTCATCGGAGGTCGTGACTTTTCCCATACACAAGCAAAACCTGTCCTGCGCACCAACTTGATGCAGGTCACCCAAAACCTCAATCTCCATATCACCCATTGTGCCATATAGATAATACTGGAGGAGTGTGAATAAGCACTTGGACGAGTGACCCAATGTCTTCACAAGTCTCTTATGTATTAAGCTCTCCTGATGCCTAACCTCCTTGTAGGCAATGTTTTTGTCCACCGAAAGATCCTTAATCTGAGTTAGCCCTTCTCTCATAACCTCCAGATTATATACATAGAACGCCAATTCTTTTTCATCTCTCAGACAGTTAATCAGATCATTGAACATCTCAAGAACCTCCTCCCACTTATGGGTCGATTGACAATCAACAGCTCTAATCGGTTTTGGCCTCATCCATGAAGCTGACTCCAGATCACGACAATTTGCAGTTCCGGATAAGAAATTAAGACAACTAGAAACTATCTGCTCCCCTATATGAATCCCTTTCCTAGGAGAATTACATTTCAAATACTCCATCTCGAACTTCAATCCCTTCAAAAACTCCTCAAGTGCACTGATCCATATCTGATGCCGAGCGACCTGTGAGCACACACTCAACCGCAACACCTTCCTTTGTTGTGCAGAGATACCCAAGAATTCACTCACTGGCCTCAGAGAACTAACAACCAAGGGTCCCCTTGCGCAGGATCTACTAAAGTAAACAGGGAATTCACAATATCTACCCGTCAGTGTAGCCTCCACATTCCTTCTAAATTCTTCCTGCACACCTGGAGCCCCGAGAAAAACCCTGCCAATCGCCTTAAAATTAAGCATCCTGCGCAGCATTCCCTCATCCCTCACAATCGAATTCTCATTAACATCTATCAACCTCCCATCAACCAAATCCACATTCTTCAATACACAGGACAACTTGGAAAGCTTTGGAAACACCTCTTCGTACCACCGAGACGGTAGCACTTCCTCATAGGTTGACTCTGAGCTATGATAAAACACTGAGCTAACAAATCGAATTCCATTCTGCACATTTCCAATCACCAACACGGAGGTGCATAGAAGACCCTGAAAATGAGTTTGGTTTCTCCTCATCACCATTTCAACCTATCCCTACAACATTGGTATCAACTGTTCAACCTATGAATTCCATTCAGTCACTTGGTACAATGACGAAGGAGAAACAAAATGTTTCCATCAACAACCCCGTTTCATCTAACACGAGTTTTTCCGAGGGAAGCCAAGAGGTACCAAAATGGAAACTTCATGTGATACAAATTCGCCCCTTTATTGTCAGGGTTTAGCCATACTAGGGTTTCAGGTTCACCACATCCCCTTCAAATTATCAGAGCAGCAAAAGCCTTCATCGGATCCTCAGCCAATCTCTCCAATGTCCTCAAAATGGCGAGCACTGCAACACCGTCACCGCTACACCTACTTGGCAACTGCTTTTGGCGAGTTGGGATCTGTGGGGGGTGAGGATTTGGTATCTGGGTTGGTGAGGTTTTACTTGGAAGCGTTGTTTATGGAGAATTCTTTGCCCTTGCATAAGGGGTTGGTGGCGGGGTTGGCGAAGGCCGGCGGCGGGAGGTGGAGGGGTGTGATTGGAGGGTGTTTGAGACGGTTGTGTGAGGAGTATGGGGAAATTGGGAATGAGGAGAAGGAGGGGAAGAGGGGGAGTAGGTTTTGTGTGGGACGGGTTGGGTTGTCGATGATGGGTACCCCGAAGTTGGGGTACTTGGTGGAGGTTGTGGAGGGGTGTTTGGGGGTGGTTGTTTTGGATTTGGTGGAAGGATTGAGGGCGGTGATGAAGGAGACAGAGGGGTGGGCCAGGCCTTCGCCTGTTGTGATGGAGCAGTGTCAGGAGGCTTTGTCTTGCTTGTATTATTTGCTGCAGAGGTTTCCGGATAAGTTTCTTGAGAACAGTGGTTTGAATCTCTTGGAGTCGGTTTTTGAGGTTGTATTCGGTGTATTTAAGTCGTCTGCATTCTCAAGAGAGTGTTTTGTTGCAGCCGGTGTGAGTTTATGTGCTGCTCTTCGGGTCTGTCTCAGTCCTGAAGAGCTGGGATATTACGTAATAATAATTGTTTTGAATTAATAAGTTTATTTGAAGAATTTTTTTAGAGTTAACGAAAATTTGAAAGATTTATATAAAAAAATTTAAATATTAAAATTGGATTATGTCAAGGGATGATCAAAATGATTCTACACAAAATTACTTTTATTAGATAACATAAGTTATACTTACTTCATCCCATTCAAATTATAATATTTTTTTAAATGTTTTATTCAAATTATAATCTTTTCATATTTAAGAACTTTTTTCATATAAAAATATAAAAATATCCTTATTTTATATTATATCAACTCACTCATCATCATTTACACATGATCATGTACCAGCCTACACCAACTAATAGTTTGGTGATGATTTGTTGTTACAAGTTCCTGCAAAACTATGCATTTGGTTCTGATATAAAGTCATCAGATTATCGAAGCAGACATTAGAGCATCACTTGATAAGAGATTGTACCTTCATTCCAATTGAATTACAATACCAAACATTAATTCTTGGAAGGTTATCATGTAGTAGCAATGACTATTTGTGCGGTAAAATTTGCTCTGTACAAAAAAAAAAAAATCATTTCTGTTCAAAAAAGAAATAAGAATAGTTATTGAATGAAGTATGAAATAAATCACTAGAACTTTACACTTTGAAATAGGGTCGTCTTCTAAATTGTTCCTTTTTTTACTTGGGCGAGTATAGTTGCCATCTATCAGTTAGACCAAGTAACTCTCAACAACAAGAAGAATTAAAAAGTTTGTTAAACATTCTTTTCAACGCTAAGTTATGAAAAAATTTATTCGTGTGATGAAGTCAGAAGTGAACCAGCTATGTTACCGTCGAACTGATGCTATGATGCAAATGTTCAACTCTAACATCTTCATCATCAGACTAGTAACTTTAATCAGGATGACAGCAACTTTCATCAGGTTTTATAGTGATTGGATAAAGAATGCAATGTCAACAGGGCCGGTTTCAATGCGGTGGAACAAGGAAAAAGAAATACCAGGAACTGATTAACCAAAAAATTTATAGCTCAGGGACTCTTTTCAGGAAAAAAAACCAAAAAAAAAAGAAGAAGCTTCAGGATCCTTTTTGCTTTTACTGAAAACAAAACGATGTCGAAACATAGCACGAACTCGAACCTGACAACCTTGCAAAGAAGAAGAGTATGCAACCCGAGAGGTAAGAGGTAACATTTACATGGTCTTCCTTGCACACAATTGCACGCCCATGTATAGTTCATCTAAAAGTGTCGTATCTGAAGAAAAACGTCAACGGCATCGCCATAGAAGACAGAGTATATACCTACTGTTGTTGGACTTGTTTCCTACAATGTGTGAATGTGTGCACCTGTAGGATAAAAAGAACACATACAAAAATAATCACACGGTTCACTAGTCGCAACAGATTGGGCAACGAACAAGTCCGTTCTCATTGCAATCAGGACATCTGTGAAATCCAAATTCACAATCTACTGCACTGCCCTCGTCTTCTTGTCCATCTCCGTCATAGTAGATCTTGCAACTGCCCGAGCAAGTCTCACACGGCAAAAACCTTACATCACCGCAAGCTTCACATATCTCAACGCCACCATCAATCTTGCCACTAATGTTATTCATTGACTTAAACCCTTCGAGAACCTTCTCGAGCTTCCCTTCCTCATGCATTCTTCGTATCTCCTCGGCACCTCCTATGTACTTCTCACCGGCAAACACCCTGGGTAATCCGCCACCACTGAATCCAGCACCAAGTAGCTCCTTCAGTTCCTCTCTGAACCCCGAATGCATAGACATATCCCTCTCATCAACTCTAACCCCAAGTGACCTTAGAATCGATCGCACATCACAGCAATCCTCGTATGTCTTCCTCACGCCCCTCAGGCTCGTGAAGTACACAATGACTCGTTTCTGTCCACGACAACCATACTCATCTTCAACTCCATGAATGCTGTTGTCTTTTGACTTGTCTATAATACCATTCGTTTCCTTTTCCTTCTCCCCAACTGTCTCCCCAACTGTCTTTGTGTTATTTGTCTCGGGATCGTCTTCATCATGATCGGCCAAGTTCAGATGATACGGGTTCGTTGGAGGGAGCTCTTGAAATGCTTTCCTGAACAACGATATCAACCCCGGATCAAAATCAGATGCAATC
>JAOVYX010002275.1:0-11930 GCA_035668315.1 Drosera spatulata
TTCAAGTTGGATAAAGAGACAGAGCAGAACTTCTCAAAATCAAAATCCAAAACCTGCAAAAATAAAACAGGACATCACACTTTATGAATCAATTGCATACACATATATAGCGAGCAAGAAAATTATTTCATCTTATTTATCCAAAGGGAAGATACAAGTAGGGAAACACCCCAGCTTAAGAAGGTTACTAAAAAAGCAGAAAATACTAGTCCTTTTCAGTTCCTTCAATTCTAACTTCAGTGAACCGAGAATATGGTATCTAGCAAAAGTTACTCCAATGTACTTGGTCATACTCCCTCTATCCCACTGGTTATGCTACACTAGCAAACTAGGTTACATTTAGAGACTCAAGTTCGTTAAAATGGACTATTAACCTACCTCCGTGGACAATCACGTTGGAACAAGCGGCATGCTGGAAGCCTTGCATTATGAAACAATCACATACAATGACTTCCAAGACACTTCGACTTCTTGGAAAGATGAAATGGCCACTAAATACTTGAAAGTGGTACACATAGATTCTAAAGCTTAACAGCTAATGCCATCAAGGGATAAGAGATGGCTTGATTCCCCTCCCAAAGCAAACCCACAAAGCTGTTCAAACTTCTTGTTCATGTATATATCGCTCAGTGCCCTCTCAACTAAATAGTACACAGAAAAGGAGTCTTCATGCACTACGTGCTGAACTCCAATACCTTCCATTGCCAATGAAAAAGATGGCCCATCACAGGAAGCCATCTACGCCAACTTCCAATTTGTATTTATTCAAAGCTCCTTTTCAGTTTTCACTTGAAAGGATATTTAGCGATATCCATATACACATTTTACAAGCAACTATATACTATACACCGCAAGTATTCTCAACCTAAAAATGACAAATGAACTAGAAATCAAACAGAGTCAAATAGCAAAATGAACTACACAGGTCAAAATTCGGAATCCATACCTGGCGATTAACAGTATCGAGATACGGGCAATCCCTACGAACCTCCACATGTCGAATATGCCTCCCACCAACCCTCTCCGCACCACCACCCTCCTCCTCCTCCTCCTCATCATCATCAACCGCACCACCACCACCTCCAGCCATTACCTCCTCCTCTTCTTCACCATTCTCCAACCCACCTCCATTCCCATTCTCTCCACCACCCTCATTATCATTTTCCACCACACCTCCATGCCCATTTGCCCCATCTCCCAGTTCACCTCCATGGCCGTTCTCCTCATCTACAATCCTCTCATTAACATTCTCCACCTCGCCTCCACGCCCATTTACACCATCATCCTGCCCACCACCATTCTTACCCCTCGCAACGCTCCCCCCATTCTCATCCTCGTCCTCATCATCATACGTAGCCAGAGTAAGCAACGGATTCTCAAACTCAGCCACCTGCGACGAAGCGCTTTCTTCAACCCTATGCCTCTTCGAATCCCTCTCATCGCCATCCAGCCCCTCCTCCTCATCCTCTCTCCTTCTAATCAAACTCTCTGCCTCCATTCTCACTCTTCAATTCCCACAAACCCAATCCATTCAAATCCCAAATGTTTCCCCTCAACAAAACCCTAATTTTGGAAAAAGGGAAATCGAGTTAAATTGCTTGAATTTTGATTTTTATTTCAAGATGTAACAAATTTGTATCAGGTATTCGAAAACTGAAATCGTTTTTTTTTTTTTTTTTTTGAAGAATTTTCGAGAGAAACCAAAAGAGCGAAATCAAAGATCGATCGGCATGATATTGTTGTTGTTGATGATGATGATAGAAAAGAGATGAATTCGAACCTGAATCGGAATCGAAGAAGCGCGAAGCGTTGACGACGTCGTCGTCGGCTCTGAGAAACCAATCACTCCCCAGCTCTCAATATAATTCAAGGGTGTCAAGACCAAACCCAAACCCATTATTCACCCGCAACGAAATGGATGAAATGAAAATATGAATATTAAATGATTCGATTTTGATTTAAAAAATAAAATTAATTAATTAATTGATTTGAATCTATTTAAAATTGATTAATCGATATTTGAATCGAAAAATTGATTAAGTGAATCAATTAATTGAATTGTTTAAAACCTAATAAAAGAATCAATAATTAATTTTTTTAATGAATTCATGAAATCATAGATAGATTTAATGATTTAATCAATAAAATGAACAAATTAGATAAATTTTAGTTTGTTATTTTATTTCTCTTAATCTCTCAAACATACATATAATGTGTAATTTGTGCATGATATACGATTTTTGTTGTTTTCATTATATAAGAAACGTTTCATATGTTTTGAAAGTTATGTATAAAAAAATATACAGTCTAATAACGCAAACCACTTGTAAACGTTCAACCAAAATCCTATAAAATTATCTCACAAAATTGATCAAAATCATAAAACCCAAAATCGATTAAAAAACCGCTAGTAAACAGTTTCGGTTTTTATTTTCAAATCGATTAATTAATCGATTCGGTTTTTGTTTTCGTGGTTTAAAAACGAACCGATTAGCCAAAACCGAATGGATTAACACCCTTAAAATATAAACTTGATGATTAAATAATATTTTTTTTATAAAATTATCATCACATCAAAAGATAATTTAAGTTATGTTTTAATTATATCAAAGAAAAGTTGTATACTTTAATGTTAAATTAGTGACGTAATCTTATTGCGTCGTTAAAATCAAAAATACAAAACTTCTTAAAATGTTTGGGATCTGTTTTATATCACTTCTGTTTTTTATTTTATGTTTTTATTTCACCCGTTGATCAAACAGAATTATTTGTTTTTTAGAACAGTTTGATATCATTTTTATTTTTTATTTTTTGATTTTATTTCTTTCGCTAATGAAATAGAAATATTTATTTCTGATTTATGTTTTAAAAATGGATAAAACGAAAAAAATTAAAAATAATTTTTATTTTTTATTTTTTATTTTCTATTGCAATATTTAATATATCCTTTACAAAAATGAATATATTTTATTTTGTATAATAACTTTGATTTTTGATTATTGATTTTTTTTGTTTTTGTTACTCAGGATGAAAAGAGTATTAAGAGATACTAAAAAACATTTAAGAAACAATCCCTGGTCCCACAATAAACACAGCATTACTCGAAAGCAGAAGCTAAAGCTAAGTACAATACAGTTTAAAACTCTGGTTCTACCAATCTACAATGTGGCACATTATCCACTGAAAAAATCACAAGTCCGGCATTTGCAGAACATACGAAAGAAAGTGACGCTAAGACCAAACAATGAATAATGGGCTTACACAAAACAAGCACAAACATTAGTGAAGAACATGAACCAATCAATCAAAAGTAGTTGTCCTTTACTTGTTTTCTGCTCTTTGCTCGCTTCGCTCTTCACACTTAGAAGCTCAACACATATTGAAGAGAGGATGGCATAGTCTCATCAGCAGATGGGGAAAAGAACGAGGAGATATCTTCGAGATGATGACGAATGTCCTAAAACTCAACTGCTACCAATCCTTGCGTATGTCGAAGCTGTAGTTGATCTCCAAGTAGCACTTGTTGTCGTCGTCAACAAACTGCGAAAAAATGCCAGCAAGAACCAGAGATTCAAAGTTCCATAAATGAAGTAACCAGGCAAAGACAAATCCTACCAGCAAGGAATTGATATGAAAGAAACTGAACCAATAATCACATATACTTTGCCAAAATCTGATACCTATCCATGTTGCAGAGAACTGGGTACTATTCCATCTGAATTTAGGACGATGAATGCGACTCGCCATGAATCGACCATGGAGTAAATATTCGTACCTAACTACTGCTGACTTGCATAATAAAGGACCATAAGAGTTATAGTTTGATACAACAAGAGTCATTCGACTAAGCTGTGCAATGCCGGCGCCGGTTTCTCTTACATGGGCTTCACCAACAACTACCGGTGCGCCCAGATAAATAGCACAATGCTTGAAAACTATTCACACTACGAGTGCTCTATAGGGTGCGGTTATCGTTATTGAATGCCTTCATAAGAGTATCAATAACAATAACTCCATATCATGCAGACAAGCAGGTGAAAATTTTTCCTTGTTCATGATGTAAAAGAATAAAATGTACCAGGAGGCAAAAGAGTTATATGAACCTGGAAACCTACCCTGGATCTAGCTGAATAAGATCCACGAGCGAAAATTCCTGAAGGGGTTGTCTCCTCTGGCATCTCATGCGTGTAAGCCTCAGCTTGTGGACTAAAAGTTCCAAGCATCTCCTTGGTGCTATCCACTGCATTTCGATACATCAAACTTAGAATATAAACATCATCAATTCACGAAAACGATCAATGAGAGTATTTCCTAAGAGACTTTGAGAGGGAATGATGGACAGATGAATTACCTTTCATGCCGGTTTTCCAAACTGTGTTGGTGTATTTGAGGCCAGAGACGATGTTGTTGTTCACTTGAAAGGTGAATTGAAGCCGGTAAGGGCTACCTTCTTTCAGGGTAAACCAATTTCCATGGACCTTTCCGCCTTCTGGTATCGAAAGTAATATGTCTTCTCTGCCTGGGGACTTTATTGTAAGGGTGAGAATCTTGACTTCGGGTTCTAGCACTTCTGTAAAATGAAGGCGCAAGCAAAGTGTTAAGAGTCACAAGAAACTTGAGACCATATGAACAGGAATAAGGGAAAATCTTCCTCAATGCTTTAGTCAACGAGGGTTTAAACCCTAGCCACGATAAGATGATAACTGAATGCTCCAATCAGCTAGACCATCATCAGAATGGTGCAACCTAGAGCTCTGATATCGCAGTACAATATAAGTTGACTTGCCCAAATATTCCTTTAAAAGCTTTAAATTCATACATCATTTTTACTTCTGTCTTTTAAGCATATAAAAAATTAAATCAAGTTATAAAACTATGGATCCAAGTGTGTCAAACGAGATAAACAATTAGAAATATAGGACAAAGGAAATAAAGTGCAGAGTTCTATCTCATAGATAGCACTCGATCACACCATCAAATGAGAAACCAGAAATCATAGAAGAAAATCATAATGATGACATACAAGTATACAACCGCTCCAAATTCACGGGAAAAAGTGTAATAATTATGATAATCTAGTGTCCCTAAGTTCAACAAGTTCAAGCCAGCATTGTTCCTTGGCCAATCTTACTCTTCGCACATTATAGATAATAGAGGAAATACTCTCCACACAACATCATGAATCGACTGTCTGAGACATTAAACCAACAATTTGATATTTTGATGCACAAACAACATATTAGATTACATTACCTCCAATGGAGTTTAGGTCCACACTACCAATAAGCTGTTCCTTCCATTTCCTCAAGCTCTCATCATCCTGATCCCACAACAACAATCACAAATAAAATCAATGTCACATATATATATATATCACAATTTCAATCAAAACAACAATACGATTCACAAAACATCGTCCCGATCGCGATCCAATCAATACCTTATCTTTCTCCAATTGTTCTTTCAACGTATACTGAGGACCCAAATCAATCTTTCCCTCAGTCTCCTCCTCCTCCTCCGTCGCGACAATCGAAACATCACTCATTTCCCTAGTAATTTTCTCCTCTGATACAACATCACCAGCATTATTAACGTCATGAGCCTTTGAAACCTCAGCTCGATCGCCACATTCCTTGTTCTCATCATACCCCATCTTTCTTGAACAACCAACAACCCCAATCTCCAATGACATCAAAATCCCACCACAAAATCAACACATGTCACCCAAATCATCAAAAGGGTACCCAAAAAACATGACCTTGAGACAACCCAATTCCCCAAAACTAAGTCTTGATATCAAAGATCCAAGTTTCAGCCAACCCACATCACAAAACGGTGAAATAACAGAAAATAAAAGATACCCAGATGAGGAAAACAAAAGAAACGGTGAGATTGGTCAAAGAATCAGAGAAAACTGAAAAGGGGAGAAGGGAGAATGCTAAAGGGTTGGTTAAGAATGTGAATTGGTCCTGTGGTGATCCGAGATTTTTTGGATAAAGAGAGAGGGAAAGGGAAATGAGATGAGAATAGTGTGAGGTTGTGGTGGGGAAAACGTGAAGGGCACTCTGAGATTGAGGGCAAGTATGCAACTGCTCCCCACGTTATGGCCAATGATTCCATTTCGGTCGTACAGATTTGAATGTTAACCATAATTATTCTTGGAATGATATGATCACGCAATCCTCTTCATCATTGATATGATTAATGGATCTCATTTTATAATAATAAATCTATTAATTGTTAGATTTTTATATTAAGATGTATTTTTTTTATGTTTTAATTTCAACGGTTGAATTTATATAGACAAATTTAACTTTAGATATGTAATGACATATGTTTCTTAAGTCCATAAAAATTACGAATTGGAATAAAATATCAATAGATGAGACTTAGGAGAGATAATTTATGTATACTTGTACAATAAAACAATGATTTGATTATACTTATCGACATGAATGATATCGGATAAGCATAGCTTAGGTTACTGGGAAGAAAGATTGTGTCCCAGCTTCATCAATTAGCTCATCTTCGAGCACATATACTTCCAACCCCAAACCAGAAATCATTGGATCTAATGAGCGACTAGATTTGGACTTCAATACCTCAACTCAATCAAGAAAATGACATCGCACGCCATATAGCATACACATATAGTGAACAAAAACCAGCAACACGATTCCAATTGCTATCAGAATTACTATTTAAAAGTAATCAAACGATTTACTTGGATCAGCTAATTGTTAGAGTAGGAAGACGGATGCAATCTACAGGATGCTAATCCGATTCAAAACCTAATGAGGAACCAAAAAATGTAAATCGCTTCCCCACTTCTTCAAGACTCTCTCTTTCGCAGAGCTGGGCTTTGATACTGTCACAGGTGAAACATCTACACGAGCAGAATTTACTCCATTAATCAATCTATCTATCCTGAAACTGACGTAGCTGAAAGTCTCTCTTGTGCGTCTTAAGGCAAAGAGCAGTGGATTGACAACAGCAGCCAATATTGTGTCGCCTTTTGCAATAAGAACAAACTGCAACGGAAGCAGAGGAAAGATGTCAATTGCCTGGAGAGGATTATTGATTAAGGAATTCGATGCTTAAATCAGATGAATGACGGGAGAGCTCACTATGCTGAGGATAGCAAGGATGGTGAGGCTTGTTTGTTGAGCTTCTTTCCAGAAATGATCGTCACTGGACCAACGGAATCTTCCACCACCACCACCAAACCAGCCGCCTCCACCTCCAGCTTCGGCACCTCCACCATCTCCCTTTTTCTTCTTAATTTCTTTGTTCCAATTCTCAAATTGCTCTTTCTTCCCACCTACGGCATTTTCCAAAGCTTTCTTCACCTGTTTCTGTTGCAAGATTACAAGGAAAAGCTAACGGGTTAGAAGACAAAATCAGAGAGCAGTTTACGATACGAGACTGACAGGTCCTGCGTTCATGTTAGATATGCAACGTTCAACAGAAACTGTGATGCATACAGGAGGTTATAGTTGTCTGTACAATGAAGTAAATTGCACTTTATGATTTTCACATAAAAACGATGGACTCAAGAATGTGGAAGCTAAGGATTAGAACTCCACCAACAAAGGGATAGCTAAATGTTATGGCTTGCCGTAGCTACAAAACTTTGAATTGTGGATATCATACATTACAATTCGCATCTCACTCTACTCGGAGTACAACATCTACAGGATCTCAGCAGCGTAGACCAAATGCTCAAGCAATACCTGACTATTAAGTTTGCAAAAACCAAATGAAGGATTTGGAGGAATCATACGCCAAGAAGCATGGGTCTTGAATGAAACCTTGGCAGCAATGTTCAGCGGCATATGGAAGTAGTAACGCTTGGATATTTAACAGTTAGAAAGTATCAAGCCGATGTTTCTATTCTAACTAGTATAAACTTCTGGTATACTATTAACTGTAAATATCATTGTATCTTGTTTCACTCTTGGTAGACAACTGAGTATCCTCTCTGGTATTTCTCCTGAATTACAGGGGTTTTGTACTAATATCCAGAACCAGCAAGAACAGCACCTAAATAACAAACACAAAAAAATGGTTTGCATTTTCCTCAGTTTCTTCCGATCCTAGAAGAGCTCAACAAGCGACTCCAATGTCTCATGCTGGAGGTAAGAGTACATCCCCAACATTGTGATCGACTATCCGCGCAAACATATTATAGAGTACATTGTTTTTACTTCTCCAGCTGTAGCATCAAATAAAAAAACTTTCAGAAAATAGTCATTCTCTTGTTCGCAACCCCGCACTGACGCACACCTCGCACTCCCCATAGTATGTCCATGACGGGGATACATGGGTTTCTGTTGTTATAACATCATGTAAGGAACCACCCAACTCATTATGTATTCTCAACACTATAAGCCCCATATGCAACTTTAAATCCAACAAAAACACACACCAAAAGCAACCGCCCAATTTCTTATCCAGCAAAAACCGAACTACGCTCCCGCACATGTAATACCCCAAGCAAATACTTAAATGGTTTGATAGTACTATCTATACCAACAAGGTGCACCTTCCTTTTCGGTCGGTGGGGCCAAAGCGCACTGAAAAGACTAGTATTGGTCTGTGGGGCCACTTGTCAGCCTGACGAGCGGTTCTTGATGACGATCCGGTAGCAAGGATTTGGCCGGGGCGTTTCAACATCCAAGCATCAACCACCAATAATTGATATTAATTTTTATGAAAAATACATTATCCAATTCTGATTTTAAATTTTTTATAATCATATAAAAATTTTTGTTTGAAAATTTGTGATGATAACTTAAGTGTAAATTAAAAAACCATGAACTATTTATATTTATATTTCTTAAAATTTTAATTTTAATTTTTTTTTCAAACATATTTTAAATATATTGGATTTAGGAAAGATGGAGAGTTAATTTATATTAAATATATTTAATTTGAATTTTAGTCATTAAATGAAAGTCTAACCAAATTTGATGTGAAAGAAACCAAACGTTAGTACTAAAAAAGATAAATTAAGTTTTATATTTTTAAATAAATTATGTCGATCAGATGTATTGCTGCAAAAGACGACTGATGTCTTGAATTGATTTTTTAATTGGTTTTTGCTATTGTATGATTTATTTTATTGAAGATACATCATAAAAGGGTTGGTTGCTTGAATTATTTTTCATGTTGAGTCAATATTATTGGGTTGTGAAAAATCATAAGAAAATAAGTAGTCATTATGGTTTGTTTATGCATTAAATGCATGATCAACCAAAATTGATACCAAACTTTGATATCAAGAATGACTAAATTTACTAAATAGATGACTTAACACACCAACATTAACCTATGTATATTGTCGGATTATGTTGATTCATTGATAAATCATTTTTTTTTATAACAGTGAGATTAGAAATTTGGCATCTAAAGATATAAAAAAATAATCTCTTATATAAAAATTAGGATAACGTTTGTTCTTAGGTATCGAATCTCTTTCCTCATCATTAGAAACAAAATGACTTATTCATAAATTCACATGAGAAAAAATTTTATAACATAATGGATGAAAAAAACAGATATTGTAAGATCTTTTCTGTAAATTTATCATTTACACATCTTAACAATTTTTTGGATAAAAAAAACTCTTCTCTATAACTCATTGTCTTGGATAGATGAACCTTGGAGCATAATTTATAAAAAAAACACGTATTATTTAAATAAACTTGTTTTATATATAGGATGCATCGTTGGTGTTGTCAAAAACAACATAGTGGTTGTTATAAATCGTAAATTGAGAAACTTATATTGTAAATTAAAAAATTTATATTATAAGTTATTGAATATATATAAATCAAATTTTAATTATAAAATATACTAAAAATTTAATTGTACATATTTATCAACTTACAATATAGATTTTTTAATTTATAGTATAAAATTATCAACTCATAATATTTATAACAGTTATTATATTATCTTTTACAACACGAATGATTTTTTCTTATATATAAACTAAACACAAACATTTTTTCAAAACTAATTATATTTTTTATATAATTCAATTAATCAAAATATTTTTGTCCTTTTCTTTTCCTTTTTACTAACTATGCCGTGGAGTAGCCTACACTCTACGCCAAAACAGAACCAAATCCCAACAAGATAAACACCAGGGCACTCCCGTCATTTCACCACCACTGTTCTCCCTAGACAACAAAAGCAAACGCACACACACTGTACACATAGAAAGAGAAAGGCACAAACACGAGTGAAAGAGAGAAAAGAAAAACCGAAACAGATCTGAGAGAGAAAAAGAGGAGAGCACAGTGTGTCCCCAAACGACACCATTCCCCGTCGTTTTACCTGTCCCCTCAAAAAATGAAGGCAAATGAAGAAGATGGTGAATACACAACAAGTAGAACAACAACAATGGCGTCTGCTGACGTGGAAGCCGAAACCCTAATCCGACAACTTCCCCCTTCTTCCGCCGCCTCCGCCGCCGCCGCCGCCGGAACAGTGACCGGAATCGACCAGCTCCGGTTCCATCACCACCACCACGCTCTCTACCCTCAACAGCCACAGCCGCTTCCACCGGCGTCGATTTCGTCGCAGCGTCAGCATCAGCATCAAGGGAATCATCAATTTGTGCCGCAGAGTTTCCAATTTCAACAACAGCAGTCTCAATTCCATCAGCAGCCGTTTAATTTACAGTTTCATCAGCAGTATTCGCCGCATTTCGGGATGCGAGGGTTCGGGACCGGAGCGGTGTCGCCACAGATTCAGCAGCAGATTCTGTTGCAGCAGCAGATTCAGTTGATTCAACACCAGCAGCAGTTATATCAGGCGAGGTTTCAGACTCAGCATCATCAGCAGCAACAGCAGTTTGTGAGGGCGACACAGGCGCCGGCGGTGGCGGTGGTGAAGAATGTGGCCACGGTGGCGGTGGAGAAGACGGCGAAGGAGAGGTTTGATTTGGTGTTTTTTAATATTTTTTTAATGTTTTGTTATTTAGTGATTGGGATATTTGGATGGGACTTGCTAATTTGGGATATTGTGGGGATGAGCTTTTTGAGAGAGCTAGGTTTCGAAAGTGTAGGGGGACTATGGTTTCTTTACTATTTCTGGGGTGGTTTTCTAGGGTTTTTTTTGAGGTGCTTAATTTTTCCTTTTGGACCTCAGAATAAATTCATGTATTTTGCTTTGGGAATGTCATTGTTATATTGATGGGATTTCCATGTGCTATGTATATGGGAAAATTGTTGTGCATCACATAAGATGAAATGTAAGGGAGGATCATTGACCGTGTTATTATTTGACGTTGACTTTTTAGATTTTTATTCCCTATAAATAGACCCTTATTGTGTAGAAAATAAGTTGAGAGAGAAACTAGGATTTTCAGAGCGATACACAGGAGAGATCGATTTCAAAAGAAAATCTCTGTAATCTGATTAGTGAGTTTTTTCTTCTCCTTGAGGGTTTTTTCCACGTAAATTTGGTGTCGTTTTTCGTTTCTGTCATTTATCAATTGTGCTTGTGACTTGATCGTTTGTCTGCTGAATTATAATTCTGAGATTGTCTCGAGATTTAAATCGTAACAAGTGGTATCAGAGCGAAGGTTAATTTCTGGTTTGAGATTAACTGGGATCGCTGCCAGAAAATCAAAAGGAGATCGAAGCCGTCGTTGTCGCCGCCTGGGAAATCGCCGCAGCCGCGCACATCCTCCGTCGGGGAAAAGTGATAGTGAAAGGGGGGAAACAAATTAAGTTTTTTTTTTTCAGGGAAAGAAAAAAAATTGGATCTAAGGTTTGAAAGATTTGATTTTTTCGATCGGAATATTTCGAAAAAATCTTTTATTGGTATTCGAAGTTTTTAAAAAAATCTTTTAAAAAATCAAATCTATTATTTGAAAGATTTGATTCACTTCGTATTCCTAGTTGATTCGAAGTGAA
>JAOVYX010002276.1:0-11927 GCA_035668315.1 Drosera spatulata
AAAGGGAGTGATTTGAGGAATAGCTAGATGTGATGTAAATAGAGATTAAGGATGACTATTGATTTATATTCTTTCGACATGTGCTTGGTGTGGAGGCAATCTGATTACTCTGATTACTCAAGTTATAGGATTTTTGATTTTGCTGTTTTTCTTCATTGCGCATTTCTTTCTTTGCTTTGAGTCTAGACTTTGCTTAGGGACAAGAAAAGGTTTAGCTTAGGGAAATTTGATGTATGAAAACACACATCGATTCTTTATTCTAAACATTTTTTTTATTTCTTTTTCATTGTCTAAATTATATTTTTTAGTGTCATTTTGTCTTGGAATGTTGGTACTGCTGTGCTTTCATGTTTTATAGCAGATTGGCATGGAATTTGGAGTAAAAATGAAGAAGGATGACGAAAATGATAATCCATTAACTCAAAAAGCCGCATTTCACGTTTCATCGTCATTGCACGTGCTTCGAGAGTTTTTACAGCAATGTTTCACCATGTTTAGCTAGATTAGTATGCTTAGATGACATGTATAAGTTTTGGGAATTTTTGAACGTCATTTGGTATTTTTAGTTTTACTTTTAGGATTACAGTGTACCCCTGTCGCGGGCAGGTGCCTGTCGCGGGCGCGATGTGAGATTTTTTGAAAATCCAAGTTTTTAATGTTGTCGCGGAGGCGACAAGCCTGGTCGCGGCAGCGACGATATGCCAGATGCAAAATGTTGAGTTTCAACCGTCGGATCAATTCGGTTCCGAGCCCTCGCCTATAAATACCCTTCCTAGGGTTGATCCAAGCATAACGCTATAGAGAGGAAGCTCAGGGAGGCAGAGAAGGCGGAGAGGAAGAAAGACGAAAGAAAGAAGGGATTTTTTTTTGTAGAAGAAAGTGACGTAGGTTTGACTCGAACGCTTAAGGGATTCATTGGATCTGTTTTGGAACGCTTCAAACATTGTATAGCTTCTGTTCTTTAGTTGTCTAACAATACAGAATGTTTATTTACCTTGTTATGATCAATTCCATGTCTTATTCTTTGAATATGCGTTAGTAGTTCGATAGTAGGGATGCGTTTATGAATATTAAGTTCCATGTTATGATTCAGCTCTTGTGTTTTAAATCTTATTCGAGCTAATTGAATTGATTTAGATACCTTGAGTTAGTTTAACTATATGAACTAATTGAAAGTTAAAAGCTAAGGAACGTAATGAGTTAAGCAAATACTTATTACAAACATTCCACATTAATCATTACACCTAAGATCTATAAACATCCATGATTGATCTAAATGATTCAAAATGACTCAACCATTATCCCTACATTTCTCCTAATCTAAGCAATCCATCCTGCTATCTAGCTTAGTTTTATCTATTTCTGAGTAATTAGCTTAGCTATTACCCTTTTAAACAAACCCCTCACCCCAAACCTTAATTTTCATATTTGTAATAGTCCTTTATTGTGACTAAAGAAAGATAAATAATATTACGACCGTACTTGTGGGTTCGACCCTTACTTCCACTTCTACATAAATTCTATATTTAGAGAGTGAAATTAAGGTGCTCATAAATATTAATTTGACGTGTAAACGACAGCACGCATCAACGTTCTAGCTTCACTGCTCCATCGTACATCCTCTGGTATGTCACAAAGGTTTGAGGAGCCAAGCCAGTGCGTAGTCTATAGTTTACTTCTCAACATCTTGAGCATAGAATGGTGGTTGGTATCGTAGCAGATTCGAGAATTTGGAAACATACTCCGGCACAGTCATGGTTCCTTGTTTCAAGTTGAGGAACTCACCCCTCTTTTCAGCTTGAAGGGATTCAGGGTAAAACCTTGCCCTAATTGCGGCCTTGAAGTCTACCCAACCAAAACCTTGCTCTTGAGTCCTTTCCTCAGCAGTGCTCCACCAAGCATCTGGTTCGCCTTCAAGATAATACGACGCAAAGGTGATCCTCAAGTGGTCAGGGCATTGGGCTGCATCAAGTAACCTCTCGAAGCCTCTAAGCCAGTCTTCAAGGTTTGCCGGGTTTCCTTCACCACTGAAGCGCTTCGGGCGATAGGCATTTACACGGCGGAGATACTTATCAACATCCGCTCCCTGATCTTCGGCTTCCTTTTGAGCTCTCTTTGCTAACTCCCCTACTAATGCGTGGATCGCATTTACCAAAGGCATATCCATTGCAGATGCCTTAACAACAGCAGCTGTTGCATTTTCTGGTACCTTTGTTAGGCCTATAGATCCAGCATGAGAGCCTTGTTGTTCAACTTCTTCCCCATCTTCGACGGGTTGAGCATTCTGGTTTTGGACCACGTCCAATGCATTTTGCGGTGTGTTTCCACGACTGAAACAATACATTTCTCCATATCAGGTATTTTTTTTCCTTCAGGTTCAGGAATATATATCATGTCGGGCTCAAGGATACACATCATGTCGGGCTCAGGAATACATATATCACGTCATAAGCTAGGTATTAATCAAGCAATCAGAGTTCAAGCAATGGAACGACTTTTATAAATAACTAAGCAATCAACGAAAATAGTGCATAACATTCAGGAATTCTAGTACGACCTTCACAACGGTCACTTATTGTGCTAGTTATCTAAAATCCATATGCTAATCTTATCATGATGGTCTAAATCTAATAACAATGGCTGGCAGGAGAGTCCGGACATATAGGAGAATATCCACAAGTTGGAGAATCACATCCCCATGCTTCATTCTCTGATTCGGTGCTTGACCAATGTATAGGCGGCATCGGCCTCGATCAATCATATCCCAGAGGATGGTACTCTGGTTTAACTTTCTTCTTCGGTGGTGTGAGCGGTTCCGCCACAAGCACATCTTCGTTATCAGCAATGATGATCGGGTTCTTGCGCGTCCCATCCACTGCCATGGTCTTCACCGCGATGTCATCGTTCACGATCTTTTGCTTCTTGGTAGAGGGCTATCCCAACTCCGAAGTTCGCTTCCCACGAGCCTATAGAGCAATGTTTTCTTCAAGAATTTTGTATGCCAATAAGTCGAAGCTCATAGTCCACCCTCCCTGCTTGTAGTACGCTTGGTTGGGTTGATTTCCAACTACCAAGTCAGGATATAGCATCGTGTATTTTTGATGAAGCTCGTGCCTGGAAATTGACTTAAGTAATAAGTCTGCTTCTCGAACGGGGTGCATAGGTAACCAACCCTCATCAGCCCACTCGTCTAAGACTTCTCTCAAATATCGAAAGTGCCTATTTAGGGGGCCTACTCTATCCCATTGGGGTAACCAACAATTGGGCTTCTTATGTAACCATTGGATCCTGAATCAAGAAATTCTGAAATCAGTTGCATGAGATCATAACTTAAAATCCTCGAAGTATAGATCAAAGAACAGATCGTCCATTACATCATCCCATGTAATGATCTTCCAAACACAAGTATCAAAAATCATCAAAGATGTAAATCAAATAAAATGCCATAATCATTTTATTAAATAATCCGGAATAACACACGGAAACGTAAACGCTAACGAATAAAACATAAATTGAGCGTCACTTTAACTAACTTATTATACTAGAATAATCATTTAAATTTGTCTCCCAGCAAGCCTCTCATCCTGTACATATTTTCTATAATTCTCCTCATAATTAGGGTGTCCCCACTGCTGGTTTAGGTCATGGCTCCAAATCCCTTGACATATCTTCCTTCCATTCATTTTTCATTTTCCGTTCACAAAATATTCTTCCTTATTTGGTTCTCCATCCATGAGCAGGTTGTCATACTTAACTTGAAACGCTGAGAATCTCCCATAACGTGGTAAGGTATGTAAAACGGTCACTGTCTGATATATCAGATGTCTTAATGGGTCATAAATCTTCTTCGAAGCCTTTATAATCCTTAATGTCCTTTCTAGGTGCCGATATGGGTCATCCCAAGGAAGAAAACGAGGAATCCTCTGCCATACAGGTTTTACTGATATTATGCTAGACTTTTGCTTCCCTGACCTACGAAATTTTGTTCTAATGTCAAGCACCAGAATCACTAAACCACAAGGTATAAGATGCCACGCAAGATTATCCCAAAGAACATAATACCCAAAACACCCGCTCATACCTTAACATGTACATGATCGTATTTTGCTCACACGTGGATAGACTTAACTACCTAAGGTTTCCCATAATCCCTAGCTTGAATTATTTTCACGTTATTATCCCATGTTCCTTTCTTTGTTAAACCCACGCTCTAATACCATTCTGTAAGGAAACGTTTCTGTAATCCAAATTTAATCAACATTGCTATATGACGATCCATCCCACGATCATTTATTACCTGAAATAAACACGTAACCGTGAGCTCGGAAGCCCAGTAACACAGGATACATGCCCATTTCAGGGATCCGACATGCTTATTACATCATGTGTTTCCCATGCACAAATAGGATACAATACAAACAACACCGAGCAATCATATGCCAAACAGAAGAATATAAATACTTATATTCACGTACGTACAGGATAGCAATAATAATAACAACACTTTAAGTTGATCAGGTCAAACCTTATTTCTCGTATTACATATCATGTCGTGTTAATCTTCATGACTTTGAGAAGTTGATGACATGGGAGGACTTACCACAAGGATTTAATATAGTTACCTAGTATGGCCGTACTAGGAACTATTAAACAGGCGTTGTGGTCTCTGCAGTCGACCCAGGATGGTTAATTATAACTAAACACGGCCAACACTCGTTGCCGTTGTGTGCACGCTAAGGGGTGTTCATTCCCTTTCTAGCTAGTCATGTGATCGTAACTCACCCAGTCGTTGTTAATTTCAGGAAATTTCGTTATGATCAGGATTCAGGTTGCTCAGGCATGTGACATGAAATTAAATTATTAATTCCATGTATAGCAGGCGACTACCATGGCGTTTCATGATTCGAATTAAGCCGTAATTAATTCTATTCACGGTCACCTAAAAGTTATTTCCCCACATGTTATTCAATCCAAGAAATTTTGTAACATTTCGTAACTTAATTTCGTTACAATATAAAATCATTAGCACATAGAAGTCACCCAACAGGAACAGGACATGTACAAAAATATTTATAATAATCTATAAATATTCTACATTTTGCATCGTTATCGTTATTTGATGTGAATCACTCAGATCATGCAAGAGAATATTAAATTTCAGACAGACAAACAGTCATGCAAACACCCAGATTTTATTTTAATTCCAACTTGTAATCTAGGCGTTACACAACCAATCACTCACGCACATTTATTAAATATAAGATAACGATGTGTGTTACCTTGACATTTTCAGAAAATTAGAAAATGCCTCAAAAGAATCCCAGGATTAATCCTGCTCCTGCGTAGCGTTCGTACCTACAATAAAATTAATAACATAAGTGTACACATAAGTGTACACAGCTCCTAAAGTGTGTTCTTAGGGGATAAATACCCTTTTCCCTTTCCCATTGAACAAAAACAGGGAATCGAGCTCGGGGTTTTCAGGCGGCGGGGAGGAGAACGCCGGTGGTGGCCGGGAACCGGCTGCTGGTGGTTGGAGCCGACTCTGGTGAGGTTTGGTCAGGCGGGGCAAGTGGCGGCGTAGCTGGGCAGGTGACGGCGAGATGGGGCGAGGCTGGAAAGTGACTGCGCGGCTGTTTTCGGCCCTGGCAGCGACGATGGAGGCTTGAGGCGGCAGCGGGGCACGAGGCGGCGGCTGGGCAGAGCGGGGAAGTACGAGGCGGCGGCTGGACGGAGCGGGGAAGGCCGGCTTCAGTTAGGGAAGAGCGGGGATGAGCGGGACTGCTCCGGCGAGGGGCGACGCGGGCGTTCCTCCTGGCAGCAGCGGTGAAGGCGAAGGCGGCGCCGGGGTGGCCGGATCTGGCCGGGAAATGATAGCCGGGGTCGGGGACGACCAGATCGAAGATGAGATAAAAACAGAGACGAGACGAAACGCTTACTCTTTTCTCTGTCTTTGCTCTTGATCTTGAACGCTCAGGTTTGTTTTGAAACCCACGTGAATTGAAATAAATATAGACAGGTTGTTAAGATATCTATGGAGAAGATATCGGTTGTTAAAAATTTAAATGTCACAAGTTTATCCCTTCGATCTTTTATGCTGATTGTAATCTCATAATATCTTGTAAAAATATCAACGACCCAATAACGCGAGATGGTTAATTATCTTTTTAATCATCATGAGTTTTTTTTTTAGGGATATTACAGACCATATTGTCGAGTTTAATCGGCTTATGACGCAGCTGGCTAGTTTGAATGTTAGAGTTGAAGAGGTGGATCGGCATTGATCTTCCTCAAATCACTTCCTAGTTCCTATGCTACATTGAAGACCACTTGTAGGCAAAGACAAGTTAAGTGTGGAAGAGGTGACATCAGCAGTTCTTAATGTGAGCAAGTTGAATCCTTCGGGTCCCAGCAGTTTCGGGGAGGGATATGTTGCTAGGTCAGAGAACAGGAGTAGAGGCCATCAAACAAACAAGGGTAGCAGAGGGAAATTCAGATCGAAATCGCGAGGTCCTCGTGACTTGTCCCAGGTGGAGTGCTACAAGTGTCATGAGAAGGGGCACATGAAAGCACAGTGTCCTCAAAATAAAAGCCGGTCGTCCGAGAAATCATCCAGTTCTACAAATATAGCAGAGAATGAGGACAATAGCGATGGTGATCTCTACGTGGCTTCAGGAGTTGCCGAGTCCCACAGTTTAGCTTAGGCAGCTCAAGGTAATACTTTGTTAAATGAGTGGATGCTCATTTCATATGTGCCGCATGAGAGAGTGGTTTGATACATTGACGCCATGCAGCGGAGGTTCCGTGTTAATGGGCAATGACGCGGTGTGCAGAGTTATTGGGATTGGAACAATTAAGGTCAAAATGTTTGACGGGGAAGTCAGAACATTGGGAGAAGTGCGGTATGTCCCAGACCTTAAAAAAAAATCGGATATCAGTCGACACTCTAGACTTAGGTGGTTGTGGGGTATCAGTCAGAAATGGCATCATGAGGGTGTCAAAGGGATCGCTGGTGGTTATGAAGACAGAGAAGATAGGGAACTTGTACATATTAATTGGGAGCACAGTTTTGGATGGAGCCGCAACAGCTTCAGGTTCAGATTCAGCTAGTGATGACACCAAGCTTTGGCATATACGGCTAGGGCATTTGAGTGAAGGTGGTATAGGACATATTCACAAGAGAAATTTGCTGAAGGGGGTGAAATCATGTGAGCTAGAATTCTGCAAATTTTGTGTTCTTAGGAAGCAACGTCGTGTGAGCTTCAAGACAGCATCTCATTCTAAGAAAGAGGTGTTAGATTATGTACATTCCGATGTCTGGGGGCCTATCAAGGACACATCAATAGGTGGGGCACAGTACTATGTGAGCTTCATTGATGACCACTCTAGAAGAGTTTGGGTATATTTCATGAAGCAAAAGTTAGAGGTGTTCAGCATCTTCAAACAATGGAAGGCACGAGTTGAGACTCAGTCAGGGAAGAAGCTGAAGTATCTCAAATCTGATAATAGCATAGAGTACACAGATGGTCAATTTGTTCAGTTCTGTAAAGATGAGGGCATCATCAGGCACTTCACGGTCAGAGGTACGCCAGAGCAGAATAGAGTAGCTGAAAGGATGAACAGGACTTTGCTGGAGAGAGTTGGATGCATGAGGTTGAATGCAGGTTTGCCTAAGAATTTTTGGGCAGAGACTGTTAACACAGCTTGTTATCTGATCAACAGAAGTCCATCTTCAGCCATTGATCATCGCATTCCAAAAGAGGAATGGTTTGGAAAATCTATTGATTATTCTATTTTGAGAGTTTTTGGAAGTCCTGTCTATGTTCACATGCAGAGTTTTGAGAGATCTAAGATAGATGCTAGATCAAAGCAATGCATCTTTCTTGGATATGAGGATGATGTGAAAGGGTATAGGTTGTGGGATCTTGTAGCAAAGAAGAAAGTGGTCAGCAAAGATGTGGTCTTTGATGAAGATCACATGGTAAAACAAAACAATGGGGATGTTAATGTCAAGGATAAGCAGATCGAGATAGAGCTTCCAGAGACGAATGAGCAAGTTTCTGATCAGCAGGGCTCGACAGAGATTGATCAGATTGATCAAGTTGACCAGGTTGAGCAGATTGTAGCTGATACAGGCCCAGCGCAACAACAATATTGCCTTAGGTAGAGATAAGCGGAATCCAAAGGCTCCTAAGAGATATGATTTTGAAGACATGCTTACTTTCGCATTGGTTGCTGGTGGAGGTGATCCTAGTTCTTACCATGAGACTATTAATTCTGATAACCGTGATAAATGGTTGACAGTTATGGTGGAGGAAATGGAGTCACTCAAGAAAAACCAAACTTGGGAGTTGGTGAAACTTCCAGAAGGAAAGAAGTCAGTTGGTTACAAGTGGGTGCTCAGAATTAAGGAGGGTGAGATATAGATTACAATGAGATCTTCTCTCTAGTGATGAAGCACACATCTATTCGATTGATTTTGACATTGTTCGCAGCTTTTGATATAGAGCTAGAGTAGATGGACGTGAAGACTACATTTCTTCATGGTTTTTTAGAGGAGACCATCTACATGAATCAGCTGGAGGGGTTTGTGGAACCTGGTAGAGAAGGGCTGGTTTGCAAGCTGAAGCGGTCATTGTAAGGCCTGAAGCAGTCGTCAAGGTAGTGATACAAGCGATTTGATGGGTTCATTATTTCACACGGATATTCTCGTAGTGAGTATGACTCTTGTGTTTATTTTCGCTTTTGTGATGATGGTTCTGTTGTGCTGCTTAGTCTCTATGTAGATGATATGTTAATTGATTCGAAGAATAGAGATGCAATTCTTCAACTGAAGCAGATGTTGAGCTCAGAATTTGAGATGAAGGATCTTGGTGCTGCGAAAAAGATCTTAGGCATGGAGATTGTCCATGATAGAGCATCAAAGAAGTTGTGGCTTACTCAGAGAGGCTACATTGAGAAGATTTTGGTAAGGTTCAACATGAAGAACACAAAATCAGTTGCAATTCCTTTGAGTGCTCAGTTTAAGCTGTTAGCTCAACAGTGTTCGGATTCAGATGAAGAGGTGGAGCGTATGTCTCGTGTGCCGTATGCTAATACGGTAGGGTGTCTCATGTATGCTATGGTGTGTACTCGCCCAGATATTGCTCAAAATGTTGGTGTAGTTAACAGGTATGTGGCTAATACAGGAAAAGAACATTGGAGTGCTGTGAAGTGGATTCTGTCGTACTTGACTGGAACTACAGATTATGGCATCTTGTTTAATGGCCAGGATACGAAGAATGATGTAGTTGGTATGGTGGATGTAGACTATGCAGGTGATTTGGATTCCAGGAGGTCTACCAGCGGGTATTTGTTTACTTTCAGTTGTGGTCCCGTGAGTTATATGTGAGTCCTGCAGGATGTGGTTTCTCTGTCCACCATAGAGGCAGAGTATATGATTTTGAGTGAGGCAGAAAAGGAGGCTATATGCCTCAGGAATATAGTGCAGGAACTTGGTTACAAGCAAGAGAATTGTGTCTGCGTATTTTGTGACAGTCAGAGTGCAATCTATTTGGCCAAGAATCAGGTTTACCATGCTCTGACAAAACATATTGATGTGAGGTTTCACAAGATCCGAGAATGGGTGGATTCTAAAGACATAGATTTGTGGAAGGTTCACACAAAGGACACGCAGCGGATATGCTAACCAAGGGGGTCACAAAGATCAAGTTCAAGCGGTGTTTGGACTTGATTCATGTTACTTCATGCTAAATGGTGTGGTGGTGCATCCCTCCACACAGATAAGGGATGCAAAGATGTGTCAGGTTATGGCACGAGAGGATTGTCAGTTGGATTCACTAGTTATGGTGTGTCTACTCAAACCAAAATGGAGATTGTTGATGTTGCCTTGAGTATCCGAAGCTTTGAGGAGCATCAGGCGTACAAATGAACAGGACAAGCGGATTCGGCAGAGTCGCACCCTATAAATAGCTTATTTTAGGTTCTGTTCACTGACGACGATTATAGAGTGACAGAGGACGATTGTCTGGCAATTCCTAGTAGTTTTTTAGTGCACACAAAGTGAGACTGAGCGATCAGGTTTAGGAAACGCTATAAATGCTGTTTGATAGTGGACTTTTGTTCTCCGTGGGTTTTTTCTTCTCCTTTAGGGTTTTTTCCACGTAAATCTGGTGTTATTTACTTTCTCGCTGATCTCATGTGATTGCTGATTTATTATTCCGTGTTGTTTCATGTTTGTCTCTGGTTTTTATTTGTAACACTAACAAAATAGCTATGGAGAATCTTTAAAAATCCCACATCCCTGGCAACTCAAATTCTCAAAGTCCGGTATTTTCCGAATGGAAATGTCTTCGTTGCCGACGTGGGTCATAACCTATCATACATATGGAGGAGTTTTTGGTCCCTATAAGGTCTCCTTCGAGATGGCGTTCGACGGAGAGTGGACAATGGAAAGAAAATTCGAATCTTTGGGGATCCTTGGATCCCTGGTGTACCGAGAGGACGAGTCACAAGTGACTTACATACCATCCCCTCGGCTGCAACGATAGACTCCCTCATCGAAACCTGATCAAGGCAATGGAGGCATGACCTAGTGAGATAGAATTTCTCCCCTGAAATTGCCAAAAGCATACTATCCATTCCAGTCAACACATCCCATCGGAGAGACATCTTGGTATGGACCCATGACCCAATAGAAACCTTCTTAATGAAATCTACATACCATCGAGCTTTTGAGATTAGATTCAAAGGGATTTTCGAATCAGTGACAGCCTTAGTCAACTCGAAAGTGTGGAAGAGGATTTGGAAATTGCACGTACCCTCTAGAGTGAGATTCTTCATGTGACGAGTGTGCATTGGATGCATTCTGGTTATTGATCATCTTCGAAGCAGAGGCATGGTGGTAGAGGGAGGTTGTCCGGGCTGTGACCATGATTAGGAGTTCATGGCTCACTGCTTCATTGAATGCCCATGAGCAAGGAAGATATGGGAATCTAGTCCCTTCGCCAGGCACATCCCTCGCATCGCTCCGAAAAGGATTTCAAATAAATGTTTTTCCTTAATTTTCAACTAGACATACAAGTGCGTATTTATAGTCTTGTATATAAGATCTCCAAACTAGGAAAATATACAAGAGATCTCTTAAACTAGGCAACTACAACTTGTGATCAATTCATAGCTATATTTTCAAGATTATAGAAAATTCTAGACTATCCTTGATTACCTATCCGAGGGTGTTACCCGTAATTACAGAAAACGCAAGTTCAGGACAGTTAATGAACATGTAGTGAAGTGATCCGGTAAGCTGACGATAAAGAGTACACTACAAAAATCCAGCTCATTTGCGACAGTCATTTCCGTCGTAAATTTCGTCGTAAATAATGTTTAGCGACGGACTTGCGACTAAAACTGATTGTCGCAAAAAACCTAGTCACTAACTGATTTAGTGACGGAGGTTTTATAATTCGTAACAGATTAACGACAGATCTATCGAAAATTAACGACAGAATAAAGTTCAGTCGCAGAACCTGCTTCCAGAAAGTTTGTGATGGATGACATGGGTAGTCACTAATTAGCCACAGAATCTGTCGTAAACCCTTATTCCTAGATTGCATTGGTTTGTGACGAAATCTGTCACAATTTAGCGATGAAAAGGTATTTTTCTGTCGCAAATCTAGTCTTTAGAAGAAAAAAATAGCTGAATTCGAGCCTCGTCTGCAATATACAAACAAGCATATATTCAAAATATATTTTTGGGGTGTCAAATCAACATCGAACACCAATCATACATATAAGTTACATATCATAATTTCAATTAAACAAGTTACACGATACTATTGTTCAAATAATCAAAACATCCAACAAAAAGCATCAAAGTCTAAAACACACGAGTCTGCTCGAGTGCGTCCCGGCTGGGGTGGGGAGGG
>JAOVYX010002277.1:0-40403 GCA_035668315.1 Drosera spatulata
GAGATATATGGTCGCATGGGTTAGGGCGGAGCCCTTTCGATTATACTTGGTCGCACGGGGGAGAGAAATGGTACCCCAAGGGATAGATGGTCGCATGGGTTAGGGCGGAGCTCTTTCGATTATACTTGGTCGCACGAGGAGAGAGAAATGGTACCTCAAAGGATATATGGTCGGATAAGAACAGGGGGACGGGGATTAACCAATCCCCGCTCCGATTGTGAAATCTAACAGCAAGAACAAATGTCAATCAACGTGGGTGTCAGTAATGGGTCCAAAATGAATCAAGTTTTAAATGAATAGTCGAGTTAATAATGAAAAGGAGAAAAAGGGGTTTTAATATACTGCCAGTGGGAACGTGCTATGGCAGGTAACAGCGCTATAGTGCGAGACATCCCATCCATGGCAGTACCCGGGGTTTACTGAGCGTACCTTTGCTCACGGGTTTCTTGTATTCTTTGTAATTGTCATTTGTGCAGGATCAGGTGAGGAGGACGGAGCTTCGGAGTAGTTGCTCCAATCAGGATCTTCGTTGTACTATATGTAATATTTGGGATGTGTGCTGTATTCGAATTTCAAAATTACTATGGATGACTGTAATAATTGCCTTTCTAGTGTTCTGTACTGTAAACCCTATTATGAACTTGCCTTGCTATGGATTCCAATTCGTAGCGGCAGTGACATCACGTAATTAGTACTAAGAAACTATCGTGGCGTTACACGATGACTCAAAAAGTTTGACTAGAGTTCAGTCCCTAGAACTTTCACTTGACGTTCGATAGATTCAAAGAAGGGACACCAGGTATGGCCTTCTTTCCGACAGTCTCAGTAAAGAGAGATGATTACAGTGCTGAACTCAATCTCCAAAACACTTTCAAAAAAGTAAGACAGAAGATTTGATAGTTCATGAACCATATACAGTGTTCAGTCTTTATATTTGATTAGGTATTTATCGTTGATTTGCATTTAATTTATTTGTATGTCGCGTAGTGTAATTTCCAACTCATTTCAATGCTTCCTTAGGCATGTGTTATGATGATTTTATTTAGCGTTGTTCATGCATTATAGATCACCTTCGTATCTGTATATTTGAGCATATCGTTTATTTGTAACACGTAGTTGTGCATGATTTGAGTTGTTATTATCTTGATAGTTTATTTTGCACCTATCACGGCGCGATAGAGGTATCGTATAGTCAAACATGCATATTTAATATCCATTTTCTATACGCAAGGTTCATGCATCACATTTACAAGTTTAGGTTAATCCTTCACGATGAATGCGCGCTACACTTACCAAGTAAGGGGGTCCCGCTCTTCAGGACAGAGCCCCGTCTTTGATTTCAGCGTTGCATAATTGCATGCATCATTTTTAATATTTCCTCAACGTATTTTTATGCCCAAATATACAAGATCAGACCTTAAGGTTGACGTTTGAGGTCGATTTCGACCTCGAGAATTTTCTGCTATAAGCTGGGCAAGGTTGCAGGCGCGGCTGTCCTGAGTGGCCCAAAACGCAAGAAATTCACATTTGCAATTCGCGAAATCGTTCAACAACGACACCAACACATATACTTCATCCTCCATAACACATTCCACAGCTCAAACATGATTCTAAAGCGTACGAATGGGAAATTAGCTCATGAACGAATATAACGTCTCGTATCGGGTTAGGTTACCTCAAGTGTTGGTTTTCCTCGACTCGTTCGCTGTTATCTCCGCTCTCTGACACGTCTACCTCCTCTCCCATGTCCCGCTAAGTTCTCCTCCGTCCCTGCTGTTGCGTTTGCTCGAGGATGGTGACAGTGGCTACGGCTTGACTGACGATGATGATGATCGCGAGTAGAGGAATGATGGTGAGCCGGTGATGGTTTGACGTGAAGTGGTTCATGGTGCTATGGTCTGGTGGTGTGTTTGTGAAGGAGGCAGGGATGGTTTTGGTGGTTGGTGAGGGATGAAGAGGAGATCAGAGGAGTGGAGGGGAAGAGGATGATCAGTAGAGATGGGCGTGATCAGTAGAGGTTACTTGGCGTGCTCGGGAACGAAATCGGCGTTGAAGTCTCAGAAATCGCAGCAGCATTGGATGGATTGGGTGGTGGGAGTGTGTGTTTGTAAATTATTCGTATTCGCTTCCTTGTTTTATCTTTATCAGTCTGTTTTTATCCATATTTCGTTCGATTATTTTATCGAAAAATATACCCGTAATTAGATAAAATTATTTCTAACTTAATGACCTTCGTTTTGTTAAAGATCTCGAATTTTTCCGGGATCGTATTTTATTAGCCCAAATACGTTTATTATATCGTTATAATTTTACGTTATAACGTTAAATATTTATTATGTTTAACACGTATGTTTATTAATTATGTACGTTAGATCGTTATAACATTATGTTTAACGATAAGTATTTGTTATATTATTTGTAGGTTTTTAACGTTCCGTTACAACATTACGCATCCGTTATTTTTATTTGTACGTTATCGATTATATAACGTTACGTTTAACGTTATATTATACGCTCATTCATTAATACATTGTGTATTTTTAATACCAAATTTTCGGGTTATTACAAAAGAAAATTAAGCCAATGAAAAGCATGAAACCACGGATTTGTTGAAGAGATTGTTAGAAAAACAATTAATCAGTTAAGATTTGGGTTGGTTTGGATTGATTTGGGGTTCGCATTTTGGTTTCAGGTGTGAAAAATGAAATTGGTTGGTTTGATGGCAAAAGCTACAAATTTGTGGTTTTTTAATGGCAAATGCTACTTTTCGGATGCAGTGTAAGACATTTTGTAAATAAAGGGTAAGATGTACATAATAATATTTTAGGGTGTAAAGCCTTAGTTGAAATTCTAAGAGGGATTTTAATCAAATTCACCCATAATCAACAGTATTTCTTGATATTTCTACAACTACTAGTATCATTTTCCCTCTGGTAGAGCACAATCAGAAGGAAACACGGTCGACTGTTTCTCTGATAGATCACAATCCTCTTCCGCTACTTCATTCTTGTATGTGTAGGCACATGATGCCCACACAAATGCAGCTAAATTAACTACACCAATCACGGTAAGAAACACAAAGAAATAATCTAGATGAGAATCATTCAGATTATTTCCTATCCAGCTTTTCCCCCCATTCAGTTTCCTGCTGACTTTATCCACCATATTGACCAAAAACCCGTTCAGGAAGCTCCCGACACCGACAGCACTGGTGAAGAATGTCGTCCCGAGGCTCTGCATGCTCTGGGGTGACTGATCGTAGAAGAACTCGATCATTCCAATGGCAAGAAATACATCTGCAAGTCCTAGGATACCGTATTGCGGAAGTTGCCAGAATATGCTCATCGGGACTATGTCTTGCGGTCCGTTGATATGATGCTCCTTGATCAAACGCAAACGAAATACCTCGACCACATATGCTGCGACTATAGCTGAAACCTGGACTGCGCATCCGATGCCGAGCCTTTGGAGGATTGTGATTCCTCTTGGGTTACCCGTCCTCTTACGCATGAATGGTACGAAGTATCTGTCGTATACAGGCACCGCAAGGATCATGGATAGGGTGTAAATCGACGACAAAGAGGCTGGTGGAACTTTGAATTCGGAGCCCAGGTGATAGTTCAGTGTCGTGCCTTGTTTAACAAAGATGGTGCTAACTTCTGCCCAAAAGGCGCTCGGGATTAGCAGAACAACCCATATAATAAACATGCCGCAGAATAGTTTGAGTTTTTGCACTTGGGTTACTGTACATGGCGACTTCACGTTGCCTTCTTCGATGGATGCCTTGTCTAAGAACCTACAACAAAGGATTCAATCGTCAGTGAACGCGAGAATCATGAAAAAACGATAATAAGTAAACATGCCATAAACGTAACATGATTTTATTTTATTTTATTTTGGGTATGGAGCAAGACTATGATTTTCATAGAAGTAAGAAGTTACATACCTGAAGCATGGAATATAAAGAAGCTGCTCTTCTCCATTGGTGATGTAATGCTCTCGCTCAAGTTCATGAAGCTCAAGTTGTTGCCTAGGCAGCTTAAGTCTCCAGTTAGCGAGAGCGGAGGAAAGAACATGAATGATCTCTTTCATATGACTATTTCCCTTCTTGGGTTTGTGTCTGTAAAGTGGCGTCCCAATATAGAAACAAACCAAGGACAGTATCAATCCAATGGTAGGGATGCCATATCCTATCGACCAGCTCAAGTAATCTTGAATGTAAATGAGACCCGAATTTGCGAATAAGCTCCCAAAGTAGGCACTGAACATCCACCAGTTAAAGAACGATGCCTTCAGTTTCTTTTCATGGGGATTGAGTTCATCGAATTGGTCCGCGCCAAAGGTTGATATGTTAGGCTTTGTTCCTCCCGCGCCAACGGCGATTATGTAGAGCGCCATGTAGAAAAAACCTATTTGGAATGGAGATGCCTTGCTGCAGATGCCATCGCTTGTACAGTAAGGCCTCAAGGCTTTTAGAGAAACTGCCATTGTTAGGAGTGACATCCCCTGATATGATAAACGAATTATATTAGCACAACGGTGCGTTATCAGGAAAAATGGCCAGAAAGCTTTCTTTTCGAAAGGAAAAGAAACAAAGCTTTTTAACGGGTGTGTCGGACCAAATTTTAATACAGCCGACGGAGCATACTACATTTTGTTTTGGTGTCTTGCAAGTTTGCTCTCGGTGGGCAACAGTTCTATAGATGTATGTATTGTATACTGCAGCGCTTCATGAGAATTCTCACAATCATTATTCCCTTTTGTTTTTCTTTCCCATTTTAAGCTTTACTTTTTGTAAGTACATTTAGAACCTAGAAGGTATTGCAACAGAATTGCTTATGAAAACTAAAACCAATAAAAAAACAGAAAATCAATAATGATATTTGAAAACACTTTATAAAATTAAATGATTTTATATAAAAAGAATCTTGAATGTTGTATTCGGATGAAATAAGAAATAAAAACTAAAAATCATTTTTGTTGATTTTTTATTTTTTATAAAGATTTCTGTTTCGTCAACCATTTAAAGCAAAACAAAAAACTAAAAAAACCACGATAGCAAAGAGGCCTAGCAAATCATTAAAGCATCGTATGATTAGGTTCACTCTTTCCTTGAAAGGTGTGTGCAGAAAACAACGTGAAGATATGACTTCAATAAAGAAGTGAAAGTTACGACATAGAATTGTTTTGAAAAGTCTGACGGCCTAATTTAAGATTCCTAACTCAGCGTAGTGGTGGCTGAATGAGATATCCTTGTCCTTGTGCAGAAAAATTGTAAGTGTTTTGTTTTTTTTTCTGGGTATGGAGAAAAATTGTAGGTTTCTGTAGTGGGTTTTCCTATAGTCGCCGTTTAAGACAATGCAATATACTACATAACAACAGAAGATGATAGCAAGTAGTTCCAACAAGGCCGTCCTATGGATACTTTACGTACAATCACCTTTACTAGTCTTTGGACGCAACTACAAGAACCATAGTTTTGTCATATTAGAATAATATCTTAGCCTTGCTGATATCATTGAACCTCGAGGTTCCTACTCAAATTCTGTTGACATTGAGTGGACTCATTACAACCATAGATGCAATTGTTTTTAGCCTTTGAACTTCAATGTGGGTATTGCATTCTCAAAAGGCACGTTATGTACAAGGCCTTTCAAGAAACAGAACCACGACATTAGGTCAAGTTAATCCTCTTTTTCGCTATATTGAACCTCAATGTTTTTTTTTTTTTTTGATAAAATATTGAACCTCAATGTTTGATGGCTAATCGGGAAGTAATATAATGGAAGCAAAATTTACCAGAACATATATGGCAGAAGCAATGGTGAAAGTCCAGAAGCGACCCAGAAAGGCGTCAGCGATATAAGCACCAAGGATCGGAGTAATCCACACCGCACCGGACCAATTATTGACATTGGTCACGGATGAAACCGTACCCTCGCGGAGCTCAGTCGTCAAGTAGACAACCAAGTTTGATTGTATGCCATAGAAGGCCATTCTTTCAAATGCCTCATAACCTGAATATGAAAGATCCATCAAAACACGTACGAATTTGAACCGATTACTCTTAGTTATACTTATCTATTACTACATTAAATGGGATTGTGTTCCATGTTTCCATCAGATAACTTAGATGGTCAATAGAATTTGATTAAAGCGGATGAAAAAGCTCAAAGTTTCATTCTTTGTTTTGTTGTCTTATTTTGTATTGCGATTCTCATTAAGTATTTTTCTGCCATACAGTATGTGGACAAACATACTGTATTTTAGAGGGAGAAAGTGAGAGAGACATGGTTGTTTCACGAATCACCACTGCATATTCCCAGTTCGCTAATTGTGTACTGTAGTCTCATTATTGTGTAATGCCGTTCTTCGAAACTAGGAAAGCTCACTACACAATCATCAAATTGCAGTAAAAGGAAACTACGATTGCAACAGCAAACACACTGCTGCACCGACAATCCGGACTCAAACCAATTATACGTATGACACAAACTTTTCACATAATTGAAGGGAATAAGCAAGTTTGGCAGTGAACAGGCCCTTCCTTACCTACGAGCAGAGCAGCAGCTTTCCATTTCCCAGTCTTCGAAGCAAGCACAGGGCGGCCACGAAGGTCCACCGTGCCGTCTCGGGAATAATCCATGCTTGCCATCGATCAGTAGTTCAACATGTAGAAGAGCCTTACACGTCACTCGATCACTAATATCTGCTGCTTTCTTGTGAGAATAGAAAATGGATTGATTTAACAGTCAAAAGGTTCAGAGGATTTGAACGCAAGCAGAACTTGTAATATATTTGGAATATTTCTAACTCACTGCTTATATAAAGAAGAAAAACCAAGATATGGACCACTTGCTTGTGTCGACATATGAATGATATGTGGTTTACTCCTAACTATCATCTATGGTCGGTCAAATTGCCTTTGCGTAGAGGTCTAATTTCATTTTGGTCAAAGAGGTCTAATTTCTACAACACGTTCATACATATAGCAACATTGCCTATGGCGCTAGATTATTTGAAGAAGTCTATTCTGTACAATCGATGAGAAAATACAACGTGCAAATATCTGAACAATCACACAAATAGAGAAGGCAACTCTATGCATATGTTGATCCTTTCCTATATCACATACATGAGGAATGTGTTTGTGTCGAACTTGAAAAGTTGGGTCTGAGTTCGAAAGTCGAGCCTGAGCTTCGGGGGTCCAGGCATGGGTTTGTTGGATTAGATGATTTGGGCCCTGGTCCAGACGTGAAAATCTGCACGGATCAGAAACAACAAACTCGGTTAGTCGGGTCTGAGGTGAGATTCTCGGGGACCGGCTCCGATGCCTAAGTCAGTCTCTATTCAGAAATGACTGAAATGATAGAGTTGAGATCTAAGGAATCTTCCCTTTTTAGATAGTAAATGAGGGTATTTATACAATACTATTCGTCCTTTGCATGGTGGACACTTGTCATCACCTTAGGAGGTGTGAGATTTAGACATCCATGTGGTACCATTTGACCTTTTCTAATAGGCTATTGGCTTAGTGGTGTTGCGTTTTTTATTGGGCCTTTAACTCATAGGATCACAATTATTTTGCATCAACACATGTCCCCCAGGTCCCGAGTTGGAAAGTCTAGGTCGGGAGCTTAGTGAGGTCAGGACTTCGCCCTTCGGACTTTTGATCCCTTTAACTTTTTGGACCCTCGGCCTTTAGTTCGGGGGCATGGTTGACTGACTTGACATTCTGCGAGGATTTGACGAAGTTGAGCCCTATTCTTTTGGGAGTGGATAACGTTGAATCCCAATGGATCTCGAAACCTGAAGCCATTGATGGCGGAGTCATGACTGCGGAACTCATATCGTCGCATGGGAAATGACAGCATTGATGCCAGCGTCATAATGGCGGAGTTGAAGTGTCCCGTCAATCAATGCAAGCGTCCCCTCAGTCGACTTGGTGACGTGTCGACCTCTGAGTGGGTTGCCTTTTGGTTTCCCATCAAAAGCCTTTGGACCTTGCCGCCAAAAGTCCACGGGGGTTGGTGGCCCATCCCCTATTTAAGGGAATGATCCTCCCCCCCCCCTCCTTTATTTCACTTTCCCTCTCTTTCACATCCTCCTTGCTCCTGAACTCGGCGTCCTTTGACGAACTCGGCACCTCGTCATCCCCAAATCTTTTTCAAGATAACAATGGATTCTCGAACAACTGGTGACGACTCTCAGGAGCATGTCGTTTCGCATGTCGTTTTTCAAGATAACACCTAGTGTTAGGAGGGTCCCTCAGGATATAGATGACTCTAGCTTAGGGACACCATCCACTCCGGGGAAAGGGATGTTCTCATCTTCTTCTAGTTCAGAGAAGGCAAAATCCCAACCTAGGGTGGCTGAGCTGTCTTCATCCTCCTCTGCGAATGAAGCCATTCGGGAGGGTTCCCCCAATCCTCTCGGGGTTGAGTCCGGACCTGCCAAGGTGGCGGCCTCTAGGGTTGATCCCGAGCCTGCTCCTGAAGTCGGTCCTTCAAGGCCTACCCCCAAACGAAGTCAGGTAGACCCTAGGAATCCCATAGAGTGTCCTACCTCTTTTATCGTAAAGTTTGTCCTTTTTCTATCTGATTCTTACCGAGTTTCGGACCCATTCGAGCTCTACCTTTTCCGTAGAAAACACAGGTTCCTCTCCTCTTTCGATCCTTGATTCCTCCCCTTCTACATCGACACATTAGATGGTGACTCTCGATTCCCCCTCCATCCATTTATGGAGTTTGTCTTTCATTTTATGGGTCTTCCTCCTTTTCATTTTACACCCAACGTCGGGTGGCAGATCTCCACGTTCTACCTCGCGGTCCTTAAAGTCGGAGTAGCAAAGTTTGCCATTTCTCCTCGACTCTTTTTCAACTTCTTCCACGTTAGTCAAAACAAGACCGGGTGGTTGAACCTGACCTCCTTCCCTTATCTAAAACTCATGATAAAAATTCCCGACAACCACAAAGGTTAGAAGTCCAGATTTCTTTTGGTCGAGCTTAAGGATGGGTTAGCCTGGCCCTTCCGAAATCAGTAGGCCAAATATTAAGGTCTTAAAAAGGCCCGAGATGACCCATGCCGAGACGAAGGCTTACAACCTCCTTGTGGAATAGAAGAAGACCGCGGAGGGGAAAATGATGCTTTATGTGGGTTTCGACTTTACTGTCTTGCCAACGCGGGATTTTTTTTGACCGAGTTTTAACCTTTGTCTCTTTTTATTGTTTTGCATCTCCTAAGAAGATGGTGTTCATGGCCGAGATGAAGGCCAGGAGGGCGGCCCAGCTCTTGAGCAGGCTCCTTAGGCTCTTCCTGCTCATGCAGATCCCGAGTGGATCCAAGTTGAGGCCGAGGCCAAAGCGGGAGGGAAAGCCTCAACTGTGGGGGCTCCTGCTGGCCATAAGACCAAGCGCATCCAACAGACGGTATGGATGTTCTCGGTGTCGGATATTCCCGAGTCTTCCATCTAGAAAGGAACGTCCGAGGAGGTGCTCGAGGTGCCTCCCCTGAATGCTCGTCCTTCCACTGGCGGCACTCAGATATCCGTGGTCGGCTTATCGGAGGAGGAGATCTATGAGAGAATGGGGGTTTGAACAGCTTCCATCGAGCCCCTTGGTAGGATCATTGACACTACCTCCTTTCCCCCAGCGCGGTGCTACCGGCCATTGACACGTCCGACGTAAGATGTGCAAATTATATCCTAACTATACCACATAAACATTAATAGGATATTAACTATAGTAGTGACAAGCAGGGTCGAACCCAATTAGGAACGGGGAATAAAAATTAAATATTGTGAACTTATATAAAATAATTATATAAATTGGGGGGTTTTGGATTTTGATGATAAAGAATAAAGTGCTAAATTAAGATAAGAAATTAAAGTTGAAAAAGATAAAATATTCAAGCTTTATATATAAGAGATATTAGATTGATATAATTTTGAATCATGTGGATTATGATTAAATCATAGATTATATTTTTCTCTCCAATTTAATATTGCACAATATAGGTTGTAGCTAATTAAGTTAACATTATAAACTACAGTTGTAGCCAAATGAGAATGAACTACACCAATATCAATTAGTCTAGCGAAAATAAGAATATACCTTTCTTAATTAATATTTATTATAAATAATAATTCAACCCACTTTATTTATTAAATAAATGAGAATGACTTATAAATAACTATTATGACATGGATAACTTTAATTATGCAAATGAGAATGACATAATTATAGTTTTTCTACTAGTGTTATCAAATGAGAACGATAAGTGCAATAACATAAATTATATAACCTAGAGTAGCTAACTCCAACCTATATGATTTTTATCAATTAATTAAGATCAATCCATGCATAAATATCATTTAATATAAATTTGGAGATATTAAGACCTATATTTAGCAATCTCAGTAATTCAATACCCCACAATCATGAAAATAGATATCTAAGTTGAGCTCACAACCAATCTCAATCAATATACATTGATATTGAAATCTGAAACTTGATCCATAACATTGAATAATTCATAATCAATCAACACGAACATCAACAACAAATTCGAATAGCAATTTGTAAACAAAGTTTGATAGAATCCCCCTGATTATTAACTAGAGATTGTAGTTGAGTCGGGACGTTGCTGATGCGTGACGGTCGTCAGCTTTGTGAAGACAACGGATTGATATTGATGATTTCCTCTCTGAATGTGCAGGATCTCGTTCCCTAAATGAGACTGTGATCTCTCTCTTCTCTCTCTACTTGACGGCATTCTCTGCAGCTTTCTATGAATAAAAAAAACCCTTGTTTTTTTCTGCAGAACTTGTGTATATAGAGAGAGACTAGGCTTGAAATCAACCAATCAGAATCAAGATAAAAAAAAAATATCTGATCTTTTACGTGTAAAGTGACGCGGCCCGTGTCATAATCCTTCAGATGACACGGCCCGTGTCTACCATGATAGCTCCCAGATTATGAAGGAACACGGCCCGTGTCATCTTAGTTGTCATCAACATGGGCCGTGTCACCTTGGGCAGTGACTCCGGTGCTTCAAGCTATACGGGCTGTGTTGTTTGATACTCAATGACATGGCCCGTGTTGCTTACTAAATTTGCCCATCATATTCAAACTTCATCATATCCTTTTGCGAATGCCTTTGTACATGTTCCATGACTTTAAAACTTCGTCCAAATGACGTTTACATGAAAACACATCTTGCATCATCAATCTACAAGAAAAACACAATAATACGATAGTATCCGACTCTAAAACAAAAACTAAACTAACATAAATAAAAATGACTCAAAACACAAACAAAACACAGGTTATTAATACATAAAAATATGTGTGTTTTCGCACACATCAGCAATATTGGTACTGTGCTCCAAGGGTCCTCCTGACTTCCAAGGTCGGAAGGCCATGCTCAACATTGTCCTCCCCAAGGATAGGGAGGAGTATGCTAAATAGGGTCGGATCGAGTTCGCCCGACAAACATACAATGACCTCTTTTGGGTAAGTATTTTGTTCTGGTTTCCATCTTCTATTTTCTCGAGTTCCTTTGGGGTTTGCTGACAATGATTTACTGACCTCTGTAGGCGGTGTCCCATTGTTCTTAGTCGGCCCAGTATTGGGAGACCTCTACCAAGATGGCCAACCAAGCAAGGGCTGAGCTCCGGGCCACTAAGTCGGCCAAGGAAGAGGCCGAGGCTCAGCTTGCTGTTGGCCGGCTGAGGATCATGGGGCAGGACAAATCGATCAAGGAATTGATGGCTGCCCTCTTTGCTTGGGACAATCAGATCAAGGAGATCAGCGAGAAGATGGTCGAGGTGGACAAGGGTTACTCAGAGCTTGATGCAATGCTGAAGTCGCACCAGGTCGGTTTTCGTGTCCAGAAGAAGGAGATCAAAGAAGCCTTCGTCGAAAAGGGTTTCAACCTGGGTTGCGAGATGGCCTTCAAGGAGATCTTCGACTTTGAGGAGGCCAACCTCAAGGCCTCAGAGAGAAGAAACTCTTGTCTGAGCTCCCTTACACCGAGTTGGTCTCTTATTTGAACAGATGGGTGGAGAAGGGTCATGCCTTCAATGAGGAGGAGGAGAACGCTTGGGAGGCCATAGAGAAGGTGAAGGAGGTGACTGAGGCCTCGTCGAATGAAGAGAATGAGGCTGGCACCTCGGGACCTACAGACCAGACTTGAATGTATAATGTAGGAGCCTAGAAACTCGGATCTCAGGGGTCCGTCCCGAGGTCTGATCCTTTGTACTGGTCCTTTAATCAATTTCCTTTTTTTTTTTTTACTAAGTCGGTGTGCCTTTTGCTTCCGCTGTTAGTTTCATTGAACTTTAGGCAACGCTCCAGGATAAACCGTCGAGTACCGACTTGACTTTATTGAATAAAAAAGATTGTGAGTTACAAGTCGGGTTGCATGACTTCTTCAAAGTCTAATCTTGTTTTTTTAGGCTTTCCGACTAGGGTTCTCTTTATAGTCATTCTTCTAGACTTGGGTTCCCTTTATAGCTATTCATGGATAGTAGAATTTGAGGTCGTCCCCATTGATGGTCCTCGATAGTGGGTGTCCATTGAGTCTGGAGATCTTGTATGCCCCTCGAGGTAATGTGGCATTAACTCGGTAAGGTCCTTCCCACTTATCCACGACCTTTCCTCCAACTTGACGAGCATCGAACTCGGCCCTTCTTAGTACTAGGTCACCGAGTTCGAAGTCCCTTTTTCGGACTCCTTTGTTGAAGTACTGAGATACCATCTGTTGGTAAGCTTGGGCTTTGGTGAGTGTAGCTTCCCTTCTTTCCTCCATGAAGTCGAGTTCCTCCCTTATTAGATGTGGATTCTTTTCAGACAAAAAAACCCATTATCCTCGGGTTTGGATTCTCCTATGGACCTTTTTGGAGTTGTTCTGTACACCCATAGGGCTCCAGAAAGTTCTTCACCCCAACTTCCTTTTGCCTCGGTCATCCTTCTAGACAGAGCCTTCTTAATTGCTTTGTTCACTGCCTCCACCTGTTCGTTGGATTGTAGGTGTTTAACCGAGATAAACCTTTGCTCAATTCCGTGCCTTGAACAGAATTTCAAAAAGTTTTTGCCTATGAACTGGATTTCGTTGTCTAAGATTAGAACTCGAGGCACCCCGAATCGACAAACCACCAATTTCCAGAAGAAGTCCAAGGCAGCTCAGTCAGTTATCTTTGACATGGCCTCGGTCTCTGCCCACTTTGTGAAGTATTCCATAGCCACCATCACAAATTTCGTTTGTCCCGTTGCTAGGAAAAAAGGGACCTAGGATGTTTATTCCCCATTGCTCGAAAGGCCATGGGGCTTCTATAGTGGTGAGCTCCGAGATGGGTGTGTTGGTGAGGTCGACAGTTTGTTGACATCGATCACAGCGCTTCACGAGCTTAGCGGAGTCGGCTCATAGGGTCGGCCAATAATATCCTTGCCTTAGGCATTTATGGGCAAGAGTTCTCCTCCCTTTATGGTTCCCGCAATACCCTTCATGTAGCACAACCAATATGGTTAAGCCTTCTTCTCTAGTAACGCACTTGAGAAGGGGGGAGGAGTATGCTCTTTTGTATAAGTCGTCACCCATCATCATGAACTCGAGAGCCTTACATCTGAATTTAAGAGCAGTCCTTTGATTGTAGGCAGCTTGTAGCTTTGGACACTCCACCAAGAAGTCAACCAGGGCTTGTACTTTGATTGTAGTTTTGGGTTTATAATACAAGCCATACTCGCTCAACTCGATGAACCATTTGATTAGTCTTCCTGAGAGTTCAGGCTTGTACAGGACTTGTCTTAGAGGCTGGTCAGTCACTATTACAATAGGATGCGTCTAAAAGTAGGGACGAAGCTTCCTTGACGTACTTAGTAGTGCTAGGGCCAGCTTCTTTCATTGAGGGTACCTAGTCTCAGGATCGTGTAACCCTTTGCTTACAAAGTAGGCTGGTATTTGCTTACTTCCTTCCACCCTCAATAGGACTACCGAGACAGTGACGTTTGGGGCGACGAGGTAGACCAGCAATTCTTCCCCGACTTCTGGCTTTGACAGTAGGGGCATTTCTCTAAGATAGCTTTTGAGTTCTTCAAAGGCTTTTTGGCAACTCGGGGTCCATTCCAGACCTAAGGTGGCGCCTCTTAGCGTTTTGAAGAATGGCAGGGTCCTTTCTGAGCCTCGAGAGATGAATCTCCCGAGTGTTGTTAGGTATCCCGTTAGCTTCTGGATTTTCTTTTTTGTGCATGTGGGGTCCATATCCAGGATGCCTTAAACCTTTGCTGGGTTGGCTTCGATGCCCTTGCTTGTGATCATATATCCAAGAAACTTTCCGAACTTCACACCGAAGGTGCGCTTTGTTGGGTTGAGTCGTATGTCATAGTTCCTGAGGACCTTGAACGTCTTTTCTATGGGTTGCCGACTTCAATGACTTGGTGAGCATATCGTCCACATACGCCTCCATGGTTTCCCCTAGCAATGGCTTCAAAGCCTCATTCACCAATCTTTGGTACATGGCTCCAGCGTTCTTGAGTCTGAACGGCAGCTTCGATGCCCCTACTTGTGATCATATATCCAAGGAACTTTTCGGACTTCATACCGAAGGTGTACTTTGCTGGTTTGAGTCGTATGTTATATTGCCTAAGGACCTTGAATGTCTTTTCAAAGTCGGTAGTATGGGTTGCCGACATCAAGGACTTGGTGAGCATATCATCTATATATGCCTCCATGGTTTTCCCTAGCAATGGCTTGAAAGCCATATTCACCAACCTTTGTTACATGACCCCAGCGTTCTTGAGTCGGAACGGCATGACCCTGTAACAGTAGGTCCCTCCTTCGGTGATGAAGGAGGTCTTGACCCTGTCTTCAGGCGCCATTTGGATTTGGTTGTAACCCAAGAACGCGTCCATGAAGGACAAGAGTTCGTCTCCAGAGGTGGCATCGTTTAGTTGGTCAATTCGGGACAGAGGGTAACAGTCCTTTGGGCAGATCTTGTTCATGTTGGTGAAGTCGACGCACATCCTCCACTTCCCGTTTGTCTTTTTCACCATGACCACGTTTACCAATCAATCGGGATATGAGACCTCCTTGATGAAGTCGACACCAAGGATTTTGCTCACCTCCTCGGGGATGGCCTTATTCTCCTCGAGTGCGAAGCTCCTTTTCTTTTGCTTGATAGGTCGGGCTTTCGGGTCGACCGAGAGTTGATGCACTATGACATTGGGATCGATCCCTGGCATGTCATCGGGTCCGTAGGCAAAGACATCCGAGTCGCTTCTTAGGAACTAGATGAGCTTTCCTCAGGTTGGCTCGTTTAACTCAGCCTCGATGCAAACGGTTCGATCTTGGTTCCCTTCTTCAAAGGAAATGACCTCAATTTCCTCCATTGGTTCGGGTCCCTCAACTCAATCTCGGGGATCAAGATAATGAGGAAAAGCTTCCCGTCTTGTGCCTGCCTTTTGCTTGAGTGTGGCATCATAGTAGCGTCAGAACTCTTTCTAGCTTCCCTTCATGTTGTCTTCACCGTTTGGGGTCAAAAACTTCAAGCTGAGGTAGCACGAAGCTATGGGTAGGTCCACCAGGGTTGGTCTCCCTATTATCGTATTGTATGCCGAGGGGAGATCCACCACCAGGAAGTTAACAACTTAGGTCACGGTCCAGTCAGTGCCTTCATCCCCAAGGACAACTTGGAGAGAGACATAGTCTTTGAGGAACACAGAGTTCCTAGTGAATTCGACCAGAGAGTTCTTAAAGGGCTTCAAGTCTTTGTCCTCCAGTCCCATCTTCTCGTATGCGGAGTAGTACAGGATGTTTGCGGAGCAGCCACTATCTACCAACATTCTTTCCACATCGAATTCCCCAATGTGGAGGGTCAGTACTAGGGCATCATCATGAGGAAAAGCGATTTCTAAACCATCCTCTTGGCCAAATCCGACTTTGGGGTCCTCTCTGGGCCTCTTGTTCTTGTATCCCAAGTTCTTGGAGATGCTGAGCTCGGCGAGACCAGAGCTGCACATTGACAGGGATGACACAAATCCTCCCGAGATGATTTTGATCCTTGGTCTCTGTCTTGGTCCTTCGTTTTTCTTGTGCGGTGGCGAACACGTCCTTTCCCGAGGTCTTTATGGCGACTTTTCCTGAGGTCGGGACTGGTCTGTCATAAACCTTTTCAGGGCTCCCTTTCTGATCAACTCCGTTATGGCATCCTTGAGGTGGGGACACTCTTCCGTATCATGCCCGTGATCTTTATGATACAAACAGTATTGGAAGGTTTCTCAATTGTCTTCTTGGGAGCGTTGCTTTTCTGGGTCTTTCTGGAGAAAATTTTCTTCCCGAGCTGCCATGAGTACCTCAACTCAGGAGGAGGTGTTGAGCGTAGTATGTCAAGGATTGGTGGAACCCTTTCTTCCTTTTTTCTCCTTCTTCTTCCCTTCTTGACTTACGGAGACGGACCATTGATGTCCTAAGCTGGACTCTCCTTTTGTCAGGCCTCTGATTCGGCCTTGGACTGCCATCTCGACCTCAACAGATATATGTTGACTGATTTTCGCTAGTAGAGTGGTACACGTCCAGGGACGCTTCAAGCTGAGATCGTATGCCAAGTTCTTGTTCTCTAGGCCCTTGACTAGAGCTCGACAGATGTCGCAGTCCTCTGTCTTCTCAATGTGTACGATTTCAGAGTTGAACCTCCAAACATAACTCCTTAGGCTTTCGTCTGGTCTTTGTTTTACCTTATAGAGGTGTTCAGAAGTCAGTTGGATCCTTTGACTGTTTATGAACTTGGTAGTGAATGCCTTGGCCAGGGCTTCGAACAAGCCGATAGATCCCAGAGTGATCCCATTGAACTATATCCAGCTGGTCCCCTGAGCGAGTTCGGGAAGGCCTTGCAGATGATGTTAGAAAGTCTGGATGCGGTCGAAGGGATCTCCTGTTCCGTCGTAGGACTACGTTGTGGGCATCTTGAATTTGTCATAGGGGACCTCCTTGTTTATCTCAGGGGTGAATGGGGTTTCCATCCTCAGGCCAGCTTAGCTCCTTGGGTCTCGAGGAGTCTCTTTGATCATTTTGAAGAGTTCCTCGACCCTTTTCTACAACTCCTGGGTTGGGTCCAGAGTTGCCTTCACCCGCTTTGGTTCCTCTCGAGGATGGTTGCCTGCCGACTTCGACTTGAGGAAACTCCTTAGGTCTTTTGCGCGAGTGACTGAGTGGGAATGGGTGTGTGTAGACTCTCCATGTCCCTCCTGCAGAGCGTTGTGTCGGTTGAGGTGGTGCCTGAGGTCGGTCTAGGGCACCGTCCTGGGATGGTCCAGAAGTGGTGGGATCAACTCGGGTTGAACATTATGTCATGTCCCCACCTGAGTTGTCGGAGGCTGCCTTTGGTTCAAGAGGTCGGTCTTTGTCCTCATGATAGTTGTAGTGCGCTCTTTCATTTGAAGTCGGAGCTGGTTGAACATCTCAACCATCATCGCTTCTGCATTTTCTCCAGATCTCGTCACCTCATCCACCCAACCTACTTGAGGTGCGTGGAGTCGGGACGATCTTTGTTGGTCACTGCCTCGGGCTTGCTGTTCCTGATCTTGAGCACTCTGATGTCTTCACGTTATTGGATCGGGCCCCATAGTGGGCTACAAACTGTTTGTGCTAAACTCGGAAAGTCGGACCTGAGTTCGGAAGTTGGGCCTAAGCTCGGAGGCCTAACCATTGGTTGTTGGATTTGATGATTTAGGCCCTGGTCCAAACACGAAAACCTGCACGAACCAAAAAGCAACAAGCTCGGTTAGTCGGGCCCGAGATGAGATCCTCGGGGACCGGCTCCGATGTCTAAGTTAGTCTCTATCCAAAAATGACTGAAATGACAGAGTTGAGGTTCAAGGAATCTTTCCTTTTTAGGTAGTAAATTAGGGTATTATAGAATGCCGTCTTTGCATGGTGGACACTTGTCATCACCATAGGAGGTGTGGGACTTAGCCATCCATGTGGTGCCATTTGGCATTTTCTAATAGGCTCTTGCCTTGATGGTGTTGGGCCTATTCTTGAGGCTTTAACTCATAGGATCACAATTATTTTACACCAACAGAATGCATTTCCTTTTATACTTAAAAATGCTATGTGCGAGCCACCTATTCGAATTAATACGGGACAAAGTTTTAGTTGTCCAGTGGCGTTTTTCTCATCTATTATAAATATATAAAGCTACATTAGGTTTTCTTGATATCAAAATTTGATTTTCTTTGGTACAAAATGTTTGGAATATGCAATCCCTTAGATGTAGACTGTATCTTGATGATCCACAATGGCCTCCCATCTGTGATCCTCTGTTGCTCTGCTACATGCTACTTAGACTACATCTAACTATCCTACTTGTCAACCTATAAAAGGGGATTCTCTCCACTCTGAGAAGATTGATGACGATTATGAGATTCATTTGCAAACTGAAAATTCTCTTAAGTTATTATGCAATCATTCTTGAGAGGTGGATTGAAGATTCGAAAGGAATGAGTTCACTAGTCTACCTCAAGGACACAAACTGCAGTAGTGTCCAGGAGTGATCTGTGCAAAATTGTAGGTTCTTGTCTTACCAAGTTGTAAGCTTGCAAGGGGTTTCTTTGTAAGGCAAAACAAAGAGATAATGAACAGACCTCTTAGTTTGACTAAACTCATCACTAAGCGAAGACTGGATTAAGCTTTCATTGGTCATTTGACAACAATTGTCTGAACCAGCATAAATCATTGTGTTCTTTATTGTTTTATATTTCTTACATTAGAACTGTTAAAAAATAATTTGGACATAAAGAGATAAAAGTCCTAAGGACTCAAAGCTCAGCTGCAGACTAGTTCCGCAAGTCTACAGTAGACTTTGTGCATACTAGCCAAGACAAGACTACACATGGTTAGCAAAAATTTTGAATAGCCTATTCATCCCCCCAGGCTATTCTTTAAGAACAATGAGAATTACAATTGTTATCAGAGCTTAACTTTCAAGACTTTATAGCTATTAGAAAGGAAATGCCTATTTTCTTTTGGATTTAATTATAAAGAAGTTACCGACAGCCTAATTTGTGAAGAAACAATAGCTCTTCCAAAGTTAACCAAGTGTCCTAACAGTGGAGAACCTCCTGCATGTTCTTTTGATAAGTTTAATCACTGGAAGCTGAGGATATTGCCTACTTGGATTCAATTGATAAAAGAATGCAAGATATTATCACAGATGGCCCTTTCATTCCCAAGATGAAGGATCCAACAGATGCATCAAAAGAAATAGACAAGCCCAAGGTTCCGTGGACAAAAGATGTGTGGGATTTGGTGCTGATAGACAGAAGGGCAAGAAACAAAATCTTCAAGGTCTTTGATGATGATGCAACCACAACCAAGGAGGTCTGGGATGCTCTACTGCTCAGAACTAAAGGGACAAATGAAATTAGGGAGAACAAGAAAGATGTCCTCATGCATCAGTATGACTGGGTGTTCATAAAGCCAGATGAAAACCTCACAAGTTTCTATGAGAGGTTCAATGTGCTAGTCAACAACTTGAAGACCTTGGGGAAGACTTTTGACAACAAGGAAGTCAACCTCAAGTTCATGAGATCCCTTGAGAAATCTAGGATACTAAGACTACTACAATAAGGGAATCAAGGGATCTGGATAAGATGTCACTTGCTCAACTATATGGTGTGCCCACCTATAAACTTGAAGTAGAGCAAAAGAAGCAACTTGATGAGGCAAGGAAGAAGACCTTGGCCATCAAACCTCGGGAGAAAATCCTTAGATAAATGGCTAAACAAGATACTATTGAAACATCCTCTACAAGTGAGCAATCCGTCTCTAAGGAGCTTGTCTTGATGGAAAAAAAGTTCAAAAAACTCTTCAAAAAGAATAACGTCAAGAAGAGTGGTGCAGCAAAGCCAAGAGAAGTTGAGAAGAAATTATGCTACAATTGTGGCAAGTCAGGGTACTTTGCTGCACAATGTGGATGAGTTTCACAGGAGGCTACTTCACAGAAAAGGAAGAAAGACTACAACAAAGACAACTCTGACTGAAAAAAGAAAGGCAAAGCCTATGTTGCAAAAACGTGGAGTAAGACAGATTCAGACAATGAAGAAACAATCTCCAATTCACAAGTAGTCCCATGGCCAGAAGTGAGGAAAGGCAACAGGTATTTGATCTTTCTACCTCTGATGGCTCAGTAAAGGAACTAAAAGAGGCTCTTCGAGAGACCTCAAGAAACTTTTATTGTTCTAATAAGGAAAAATAAAGAAAACCTTGAGTTGATTGTAATTTAAGAGAAAATTGCAAATGACCTATGAAAAAATTGAGAAGAAGTCAAATGACTTACTTGTGGCAAAAAATGAACTCAAAGAATAAGATGAGAAAGTAAAATCTCTCACTGAATTGGTAAAAAAACTCACCAAAAAGAATACTTAGTTGCAAAGACAGGTTGATGCATGGAATGAAAAAACCATGGATCTTTAGAAAATATTGATCATGGGTCAACCTTATATGATCGATCTATCTTAGGATACAGAAGCTAAATGATTGAGACTGAATGCTCAAAAACAAAAGAAATCCCTATACTCAACAAGGTTGAGGTTGAAAATCCACCTACAAAGATTTTGCAAAAGGGTGAGACCTCTTTTGCACATACAGTGCAGAAGAGTAAAGTCTCTACTGCTCAACCAAAGAAGTCGGATCACTCCATTGCAAAAGCAAAGCAAAAAATGATACAGACTAAAAAGGTGCAAGGACCCAAACCAGAGAGAAAAATATTCCAAAGGAATATTATCTACAGTCACAATGTATCCCAGTATGCAACTAACTATTCAGTGTGGAACAAAAATTCCACTACTGCATGGAAAAGATCATATTGTTGGCCCTACTGCACCTGTGGAATACAGTACAGGGAATCGAGCATACCAGACAGAAATGCCAAAGTAGCTAGACCAAAGATCATATGTTACAGATGTGACAAAAATTAATGGGCACAAAACTTTTGAATGTAGGATACCACATAAAAAAGATATTCAAGTATGGGTGCCCAAAGCTAACAAATGAGGACCCATACATATGGGTAACATGCGTGAGATTTGGTTTTCTTGCATGAGTATAAAAATGAAGTTTGGTACTTGGATAGTGGATGCTCAGGATACATGACAAGGGACAAAAGCTTACTAATAGACTACAGAAAACAAGAAGGACCCCTTGTAATATTTGGATGAGGTAAGGCAGGTAAGACTAAAGGTTATGGAACCCTTAGTACATGTTCCCTAATCTTTAGAGATGTGGCATATGTAAAGGGACTTGAGCATAACCTATTATCCATAAGCCAGTTATGGGATAAGGATTATGAAGTGTCCTTTACACATGACACATGTGAGGCAAAGGATACAACAACCAAAGAAGTCAATTAATAGGCTACAGAAAAGGAAACATTTATGTAGTAAACTTCAATATGTCCCAATCTACACAGATCACATATTTCTATACAAATGAGTCTGAGGACATAAATTGATTGTGGCACAAGAGGCTACCACATCTAAATTTCAAGACAATTGCAAAGCTTTCCTCAAATAACTTGATGAGAGGTTTACCTCAAATCAAGTTCAAAAGGAATAAACTATGCAAATCCTGTCAAGAAGGAAAGCAGACTAAGACTACTTTCAAACCTACAAATTCCATAGAATCCATTAGAGTTCTTGAACTTCTCCACATGGATCTTTTTGGACCAGTGAAAATAGAAAGCGTAAGTAGGAAGAAATACACTCTTATAGTTGTTGATGATTACTCAAGGTATACTTGAATAATATTTCTACATAAAAAGAGTGAAACCTGTAGTCTGCTGACTAGGTTCTTAAGGAAGGTTCAAAATGAGAGAGTGATTGATGTGATTGCTATTAGGAGTGATTATGACACATAATTTGATCAATATAGTGTTGAAAAATATTGTGATGATCATGGCGTTACACATAAATTTTTCGTACCTAGAACACCACAACAAAATGGTGTGATTGAGAGAAAAAATAAAATACTTATAGAAGCAGCCAGGACATTGCTCTCAGATGCATACTTGCCCAAAAGTTATTGGGCCGAAGCAATAAACATTGCATGCTATGTCCTAAATAAGTGCCTTATACACAAACTTTATAAGAAAACCCCTTATGAGTTGTGGAAAGGAAAGACACCAAGTGTCAAGTACTTTCATGCACTTGTATGCAAATGTTACATTCACAATTATGAAAAACACCAGTAACGGAAATTTCATATAAAATCAAATGAAGGAATCTTTTTAGGCTACTCCAATGCAAGTAAGACCTCTAAGATTTATAATCAAAGGATAGGATTAGTAGATTAGTCAGTGCATGTTTCATTTGATGAAATCATTCGTTCTCTTCGTGTAAAGACAAGAAAAGTTTGAGATAATTTATTTTCTCAAATAATAATAAAAACAATATATTATTGAATGTCATAATTTATACAATGAGGTTATAAAATTTGTTTTTCAAAAATCATGACAAAAATATGGTAAGGACCCGAAAAATTCCGTAAAATTTAGTTTCACGATAATTAATATGAATAGTAAATAATCGTATGTTATACTTTATTTTGTGAGATTAAAAGGCTTGTTGACGATACAATAAATAAAGAATGGAAAATATGAATGAAATACAATCCTAATACACAAATACGGGAAAATACGGTTTTAATATAAAAATATCGTACTTATACGAAAATGACCTCAACCTAATTTTGGCATTTATTTCCTTTATGTCAATTTCTACTCCACCTAAATTAAACTAATCATCCACTAAATATCCACTAAAATTATTTTAATTGATTTAGTTTCCTATAAATACAAGCTCTCTTCTCCTTGAAAAACTTCTTACAAATATAAAAACACTCCTTGTCATGGAAGAGAAGAGATAAGCAGGAGAAGAGAAGAAGGAGAGTTTGAGGAGAAGAGAAGAAGCTAGAGTTACAAGACGACGAGGATCCTTCACCATTAATAAAAAAAGGAGATCATCTTATTTAGAAATTTTGTGGAAAATCATTAGCTCTGTGATTGATGCGTGCTGTCGTAGGCACGTCAAATTAGAATTTATATGCACTCACTGTCACTCTAAGAATATAGGATTAATGCAGTAGTGGAAGTAAGGATCGAACCCACAGGGACAGTCGCGATATTATTTATCTTTCCTTAGTCATTATAAAGAACTATTATAAATATGAAAATTAAGATTTGGGGGGTATTTGTTGTAAGAAACTACTTAAAACTAAACTAACTAGATCGAACCGAAGTAAAGAAAAAGCTGAGATGTAGAGCAGTTTCCTTAAGTTGGGAGAAATGTAGGGATGATGGTTGAATTCCTTTCGAGTCACCTAGATCATTCATGGATGTTTCTGAATTCCGATTATAATGATTAATATGGAATGACTGTAATGAATTTTGGCTTAACTCACTACTTTCCTTAGCTTCTAACCTTCAATTAGCTCAGATAGTTAAACTAACTCAATAAATTAAAACCATTTCAATTAGCTCAAACATGATTTCAGAAGAGTTGAATCATAACATGGAACTACCATTCATAACAATCATAGCAATTAGCTTAAACTAGTCATGTCACATGCATTTAAAACCATTGATTGTATATGACAATTAGCTTAAATCATATTATATCAATCTGCTACTAATTAAAAATCACTTAGCGCGATTCATAGCTCTAAACTATGTATATTGGGTGATCAATGTAATAAACATATGTTATATGATAATTCTAACACGTTTTATGCAACATATCCATCATCAACATCTCTGGTTTTAATCATATACGCATCATCTCATGATCTAAGACCATCAAAGTTCATCAACACATCCCTATTTATTATCTACTCACGCATATGCATCAAACAAAGTAAGGAATGAATCATAGCATTTAAAACAAACATTTTGTAGAGAATAAATAACTGAGAATGATGGTTTTACAGCACACGACGTGTTCCAAACTGATGTTCTATGCTATACAACGAGTTGTGGATCAATTCTCCTTGAAAAGTCGATCAAAAACCCTTAAGGTTCTCCTCTTCGTGTCTCCACCTCCTCTGATCTCCCCTGCCATTTCTGTGCTCTCTCCCTGCTAATAAGAATCGTAACAACATGTATTTATAGACGTAGAAGGCGAAACGATCCGACCGCTGAAAAATGATAATCCTACATCTGGGACAGTGTCGCGGCCGCGACCCAGGGTGTCACACCTGCGACAGGTTAAAAAATCTAAAAATTCACTGAAATTGGCCGTCGCACCCGCGATACATATGTAGTGGCCGCGACAGGTGTGCTCATCACCTAAAACTAATGCGAAAAATACAAAATGACATCCAAAAAATCTAGAAAGTTGTATAATACATCAAAACTCGCTAAAGTAACATATCGATGTGAAATTTTGCTACATAAACTCTCGAAACATGTGAAACAACGATAAACTTGTGAATTCCAGCCTTTGAACTCATGACTTGCCATTCCTCTTTATCCTTCTTCATTTTGTTTCAAATTCCGCGCCAATCTGCCAAAAACATAAAAACGCAACAGTACCAACATTCCAAGACAAAAAGATGCTAACAAGACTAAATAGACAATACAAGAGGAATAAAATAAATATTTGGAGTAAAGAAATGATATGTTTTTTGATACACATCAGTAATAAATTCCGATCTTAATATATGTTAAATCCTCACATGTCTAGTTTTTGATAAAATTGATAGATCATGATTTAAAGTTGTGAATCTCAGGATAAAAATCAAAATATTCGGATATATTAATTTATAAAAGTTGGTTACAGGGATCACTTAGTGATTTGATGTGTAATTACACAGAAAATTCTCCCCACTTTGAGAAGATTGAAGACGATTGTGAGATTCATTTGCAAGCTGAAAATACTCTGAAGTTGAGTGTGTAATCATTTTCAAGAGCTGGCTTGAAGATTTGAAGGAAGGAGTTCACTAGTCTGCCTTAAAAACACAAGCTGCAGTAGAGTCCAGAAGTGATCTATGCAAAGTTCTAGGTTCTTGCCTTAGCAAGTTATAAACTTGTAAGCGGTTTGTTTGTCAACCAAAACAAAGAGATAGTGAATTCATCTCTTGCCTTGACTATACTGATTACCAAGAATAGTTTGGACTAAGCTCTAGTTGGTCATTTGACAACGACTGCCTAAACCAGTATAAATCATTGTGTCCTTTTCTGTTTTGCATTTCATTCATTAGAACTGTTAGAAGACAACTTAGACACAAAGAGATAAAGTCTTAAAGAACTCAATTCTCAACTGTAGGCTAGTTTCGCAAGTCTGTAGTAGACTAGGTGCATACTAGCCAAGACAAGGTTGCACTTAGTGAACAAACAAAATTTTAAAATAGCCTATTCATGCCCCTCTGGGCTATTTTCTTAGAACTCTGAGAATTACACATAAAACACACAGTCTTGGTACAAATATATATAGATGATATTATCTCTGGTTGCACTAATGATAAATTGTGTGAGAGGTTCTCTGTAATAATGAAGTCTAAGTTTCAAATGAGTCTAATAGGAGAATTGAAATATTTCTTAGGACTTTGTTCGCAACTTTATTTATCACGCCTAAATGCAAGTGTGCGTATCGTTAGCAAGTAATAAGTAAGTATATGAGTTATCGTCCCACGAGGACTTCAATCTAATGATCGAAGTATGAATAGTATTCCTTGGGTTAAACAATCAAAACAGAATGGGTTGTTACGTGACACTAAGGGTTCTACTAACTAAACTAAGCTAATAAAATCAAACGCACAAATATCCAAGATCGGGGTTCTAGATATGTGAAAAGGTAGGGTTACTACTTCGTCTTTCGATTGTATCTAGTCACTACGTCGTTTCACTAGCCAATAGTGAGTCGTGGTTATAGATAGATCCCTAAGGTGTAATCTACACTCTCTCGAGCCCTAGACTACGTCAAACTAAACGTCGCCTTTAACACCTCCCGGTGAGAGGCCTTCGCGTTATTGTGAGCATGAAGTTGGTGGGTTCCTAACGTATCTTGCACGTCACGCAAGCGATCTCTCGATCTCACGTTCAACGTGTGGGTATGTGATCGAGTTCTTGATACGAAACTATCCTCCCGGAGTCAAATCATATCATGGTTCATACAACAAGTGATCAATTTTTCAAAGCATTAAGCATAACCACATATCATAACCACAAAATAATCAAAACTAGATTAACAACATAGAAGTGACATCAATATAAAACGCAAAGGTTTAGCTCATGATTCGAGTACTAAGGTAATTCAACAAACACCTCACGTGCATGGAAATCATCATAGTGCAAACGGGAATCAAAAAAGTCAAGAACGATAAACCGATCACGAGACGGAATCCGGATCAATCCAATGGAAACCCTCTCGACGCCTAAAAGAGATCGCTCAAAACCCTCTTTTTTCATGTATGATGTGGTATGAAGTTGAATGCATTTATTTTGGACCAAAGGGGAGCATTTATAGTCATTCATACTTGAGAGAAACTCGAGACATACGCCCGGGTGTGTCAAAGAGCTGCGCACGGGCGCTTCACTGTCTTTCCTGTAAGGGGATGTTGAAATTTTGATCTCGTGCCCGGGCGTGACTGTACATTGTGCTCGGGTGCTTTTTGTTTTTTCCTAAAATGCAGCATCCTTGATGATTGGCGTCTGGGCTTACAATAACCTTACGCCTGGGCGCTTTGAATATCACTCTGAACCTTTGCTTCGTCTCGTTTCGTCCTGCTTTGATTGTGCTCGATCACGCTCTGTTCCCAACATCTTTTGACCATCCTTTGGCTTAATTCCTCCTACAAATCACATCGAGGCATCAAAGCTCACAAATATAACAAATAGGACCAAAATCAATATCATTATGCATGTAAAGACATCAAAACAATACAAGAAAAACATGATAAAACTCAGCGTTCCCCCAAGCTTATGCTATTGCTTGTCCTCAAGCAATGAAAATCAAACGGAAAAAGCAGGGGACATGCTGATGATCCAAACGCTTATAATCCTAGTAATTGGGTGTTGCCACTCATTATATTCTACAGGCCGATTTATCAACCTCATGAAACTATGTGCATGAACTCGTCCTATTTTCAGAAAATTGACCTCATAACATACGCCTCTCACCATCCCATGATCATGAGGATCATTTGACATAAACTCTCAATCATCATCATGCAAGGATAAGGTTTTCAACCATAATAATACATCTAGCAAGAAGCATTCGTGCACCAACACCGTCTTACCTGAACCAAATATGTAATTGTGATCCAAGTTAAGGCCGGGACCAGGAAAAGTTCAAGATAGGGAAGAGAAGGTTGGTCATTTTGTTATGTGGAGATTTGGGTGTAGAGAGGCTAGGAATAAAGTGTAGGTCAAGGCATTGGCATACAAATTAACCCATCCTCAAAACAAGGCATTGTGCCTAGTCTAAAAACAAACCATGTATTCACAACCGACTAACAACTCCTTTTTCCCCCCCTCTTTTACATAAACAAAGAACTTTGGCATCACAGCCTAGACACATTATGTGCCTTTTTCACATAACATTATGAGAACAATGGCTCTTTCACCTAGGCACATTTTGTGCCATGATATATTATCTCACATACAACCTACCCCAAACAAGACTTCACCCTCTTATCGCTGCCTTGACTCGTACACGAATTAGGGTTCAAAAGGGACTCTTCATTCAGGGAGCTTATCATGGCATGAATGAACAAGGAGTAACTCCAATGATGTGTGCATACATGCCTAATCAAAGAATAAATCGCATACATAAGAAGCAAGGGAGAAAAAAAAAATAGAGGGGAATGACATTAGATTGAAGAAAAGGTCAAAGGGGTTTATGGCAAAACAAAGATGGGATATCAATGATCAACGATTACACATCTCACCGCCTTACCAACAAACCAACTGCCTAATAACTTCAAGCTCAATGTGTTATAAGGATCTAGTCCTATTGTTGTCTCTCTACCCGTGTTTTCAATCCCCTCCCCCCATATCGTGCTCTGTTAGGGGTACGATCTAATGAGATGTCGGATGGAATCCCGCCATAGATTCGATTAGAGTATCAACTTGGGCCATCCTAAGTTCTAGGGCAACACCCCCTTGTCATCTTGTTCAAGCGTTTAAGTACATTCTCATGCTCCCTAAAGCTCATCAAACTTCCTAAAGCCAGGATAACAAGTATAACCCAAAGCACATTGAAATCGCAAATCAAAGTCATGATACATCATGACTGTCTATCAGGTCCCAAGTGTGATGGAACCTGCTCTCGATCATCGTCCGAATGTTTGCCTGGTCCATTCGGATGCTCGTCATCTCCACCCGAAGATTCTTTATCTCCTCCTCCATCCGCCCCATACGAGTCCCTATATCCGACGGGCCCTCGATCTGAAGTGGTACTAGTGTATCCTTATCATCATCACCGTCCTCCTCTTTTGTAGCTATAGCGGCCATAAGGTTGCTGTAGGGTTGGCGTCGGATGTGGTCGATCCAATTCTTTTCGAACTTGGAACCCTTAAGGCCGATGTCTGCATCGTTGATCACAACCCCGGCATTGACGCATAAACCCACGATGAGACGGGGGTGTGTCACACGGAGGAGAGTGTGGTTTCTCTTGAAACCGCGAACATATTCCCGAAGAGACGAGAATTGGACCCGGCCCAAGTTCACCTTCTCCTTCCGTAGGAGCATAAGTAGGAGATGCATCTTGGCCGTAGTGACCTCCGAGCGGTTCTTGAAGGGGAGAATGTTGTTAATGACAAGTGCTGGATAATACGAGCTTCCTTGGTGAGGAAACTCGCATTCAAATAGAAGGGCAGCGTCTTGGTGGAGGCATCAAACGTCCACCGGACTTGGGAAACCCACCCAGAGAGATGGTTGGTTACGGCCTCGGGAGTACGGGCAGTGACGAGGTTGACATGGTCGTCCACCATGGGAGGGTACTTAAGTTGAGGATCGGGCAACTCGTAGAGCTCGTTGATCGCATCTTCGTCCCACGGCATTATCACCCCACGGACCTCGGTGAAGGGGAGTTCGAGCGGTGTATGCATAGAATTCGGCCGTGAGTGACTTATAGGCCGGATGACGTTTTTGATGAAAGGTATGCTAACCTCGATTGTTGATCCACTCCTCAAAATAAGATGTGTCCACCACTCTCTCGACAATGCATTCTCGAGCAAAGATTGTTCAGAAACGCTTAGTGACCTCTCGGGATGTGAAGGTGGCAAGGCTCAATGGTAGGGCCGAAGCCGGTGCGGCGGTGGATGGGGGTGTGTGGTGTGAGCACGCTTGCTCCTTGATGTGCCGACTTCCTTCCCATTTTCACGTCCGCCGACCATAGTACCTAAAGAACATAAAGTTAGTAACATGCTATGGAATCATCAAACGAGTGAATTTACACTCACAAATTATACGAATGTTATCCATACATGATATCGATTGTAATAGGGATGTATCGCTAGGCTAACGACGTGTTTTCGTGATACAAATCCCTAAGTAGCATTTTATCGAACACCTCATGTGCGCATTTTCCACATCATGCTCAAAACCCTAACCAAACCCTAACCGACCGAAAATTTGCACCAAGGGCAATCCACACACATCTAGTTTACCATCCATACCATCTAATCAACCATCTTCGTATAACTTATCACAATCCAGCATTATTCATAACCAAATCGGGACTTTTAAACCATGAAAACATCCCAGAAAGGCATTACTGAAGGATGAAGGTAGGATTAGGTAATTATCGTTTTGAGACAGTGGATTTGGATGAAAAATTGAAGATGTAAAGGAGGGAGGTGTGATTTTGGAGGTGTGGATGGTGGTTTGGAGGGATGAAGGTTGGAAGAGATGAAAATGGAGTTTGGAAGGGACTTGGGTGTATCGCAGGCAAAAACAAACTGCACCCGGGCGTGGTGACTTCTGCGCCCGGGCGACTTGTATATTCTCCTGAAGGTTGTTTCTGTTGAAAATGTTCCGCGCCCGGGCGTGGTTAGGGTTGCATCCAGACGCTTTGTATGAATTACTCAAGGGTTGATATTTGGGTTTTCTGTGCTGCTCCGAGCATGGTGTGTTCTGTGCCCGGGTGCTTTGAGGAAACAAATGAACAAGTGTTTTCCAGTTTTCAAAAGCGCGCCAGAGTGTGGTGTTACACTGTGCCCGGGCGCTTTATAATAAACACTGTTTATCCTCTAAATTCTACGTCGAGCACTAATATCAAGGGAAACGAACCACATACCATGTTCTCGTGCCTCAAAGTACATCTTAACTCTCGTCATAAGCTCCTTTATTCAACTCGACACCTACAAAATGACAACATAGAGACACATAAGAATTGTGACAACTAACTAACTATGCCATAAATTACTTATTGAAAACAAGAAAACTCCCTCATGGATTGCCTCCCATGTAGCGCTTGGTTTAACATCCTCAGCCCAATGAAGCCAAGGTTCTCAAGGATCTCTTAAGTTAATTGTTGACGGTGAACTGTTGACGGTGCCATCAAAATATGCCTTCAACCGTTGTCCGTCCGTTCACTTTGAAGGTAGAATCTTTACTTGTAAGTTCAACGGTGCCATAAGGAAACACATTTTTGACAATGAAAAGACCCCACCATCGTGTTTTGAGCTTGCCCTGGAAGAGTCTCAATCGAGAGTTATAGAGTAGAACCTTTTGCCCCGGATAGAACTCCCGGTTGAGAATTTTCTTATCATGCCATGCCTTTACCCACTCCTTGTAGATCTTGGCGTTCTCATAGACTTCACAACAGAACTCATCAAGCTTGTTGAGTTGAAGAAGTCGCTTTGCACCTGCTTCTTGCATATCAAAGTTTAAAAATTTTGTTGCCCAATAAGCTCGATGCTCCAACTCGACAGGTAAGTGAAATGCCTTCCCGAATCCCAATTGATAAGGTGAAGTACCTACTGGTGTTTTGAAAGCCATGCGGTAGGCCCAAAGAGCATCATCCAGTTTCTTTGACCAATCCTTCTGTGATGCGTTGACAGTCGTCTTAAGAATTTTCTTTAATTCACGGTTAGAGATCTCGACTTGACCGCTTGTTTGGGGATGGTACGGTGTGACAACCTTGTGTCGAACTCCATACTTTGCCAAAGAGAGTCGAATTGACGATTGCAGAAATGTGCCCCTCCATCACTAATGATTGTCCAAGGGGTACCGAATCTAATAAAGATGTTTCTTTTCAGGAATTGCGTTACCACCCGGGCATCAGTAGTGGGAGTAGCCATCGCCTCGACCCACTTGGAGACATAGTCAACACCCACGAGAATATATTGATGCTTGAAGAACATCGGAAATGGCCCTATGAAGTCAATCCTTCACACACATCAAATAGCTCAACCTCCAACATCACATTCAAAGGCATCTCGTTTCGAGAAGAGATATTCCCGGTTCGTTGGCATCGATCACAACTGGTAACAAAAGCATGGGCATCATTAAACAAGGAGGGCCAATAGAAACCAGAAGCTAATACCTTAGCGGCCGTCTGTACTCCGAAGAATGACAATGGAAGAGAATTTCAGACATCTCCTCTTCGGGCACACATTTTCTAATCATCTTGTCCGCACAATTCTTGAACAAGTACCGCTCGTCCCAAATATAGAAGCGGACATCATGGAGGAACTTCTTCTTTTGTTGACTAGAAATCTCGGGTGGAAGCATCCCGCTTGCAAGATAATTCACGAAGTCTGCATACCGTGAAACCTTGCTCATATTTACCTCAAAGAGTTGCTCATCTGGGAATGTCTCATTGATAGGCACCACTTCGTTTCTGTGTCCCTCATGTTTCTCTAGCCTCGAGAGTTGATCCGTCACAAGATCCTCCATCCCTTTCTTGTCTTTAATCTCCAAATCACACTCTTGGAGCAAAAGAACCCAACGAATAAGTCGAGGCTTGGCATCCTTCTTCTCAATGAGATATTTGATGGCCGAATGGTCAGTCCAAAGAATCACCTTCCTGAACACAAAGGTGGAGCTCATGATTCGGATAGTAAGACAATTCAACAAACACCTAATGTGCATGGAAATCATCATAATATAAACGGCAATTAAGACAAGTCAAGAACGATAAACCCATCACAAGACGGAATCCAGATCAATCCAATTAAAACCCTCAACGTCGCTTCTTTCCCGATGAATCATGGCCTCCACCCCTCAAAGAGATCACCCAAAACCCTCTTTTTTCGTGTACGATGTTGTATGAAGTTGAAAGCTTTGATTTGGGACCAAAGGGGAGTATTTATAGTCATTCATGCTTGAGAGGAACTCGAGACACGCGTCTGGGCATGGCAAAGAGCTACTCCCGGGCGCTTCACTGTCTTTCATGTAGGGGGATGTTGAAATTTTGATCTCGCGCTCGGGCATGATTGTGCACTGCATGCGGGTGCTTTGTGTTTCTTCCTGAAGTGCAGCATCATTGATGATTGGCCCCCAGGCTTAGAATAACCTTACGCCGAGGCGCTTTGAATATCACCCTGAACCTTTGCTTTGCCCTGTTTCGTCTCGCTTTGTCTCTGCACGATCACGCTCTGTTCCCAACATTTTTTTTTGCCGTCTTTTTGCTTAATTCCTTTGAAAAATCACACCAAGGCATTAAAGCTCGCAAATATAGCAAATAGGACCAAAATCAATACCATTATTCATGTAAAGACGTTAAAACGATACAAGAAAAATATGATAAAACTCAACGTGAATCGAGCTTAACATACTTCACGCATAGCAAATGGAGAGTGGAATATTCATAAACCAAGCTAAATAGTTGAGAAATACTGTAAGAAGTTTGGTTTATAAAATGCAAGTCACCTGAAAACACCTATGAGCTCTACAACAAAGATAGATAAAGATGAAAGTGGAAAAGCCATTTACCAAACACTATATAGAGGAATCATAAGATCATTGTTATACCTTACTGCTAGTAGACCAGATATCTTCTACTCTGTCTGTGTTTGTGCTAGGTATCAATCTAATCCTAAAAAATCCCATTATACTACAGTCAAGAGAATCCTAAGATATCTTAAAAGAACTCCTGATCTGGGTATTTAGTATCCTAAGGAATCGGATTTTGTACTGATGGGTTATTGTTTGGCTCGCATCATTCATCCTTTAATCCTACTTTTGCTATATATCTAGGCATCTTTGCATGTAAATCTTGAGATTTGTGTCCGGTTTTTGTACATGAGTGAGCTTTGATGCGTGTTGATGCTTTTGTAGGTAAAACGGACATTACATGGACGAGTAAAAGACGTATCAAGGAAGAATGATCGAGCTAGGAGCTTAATGGATCGAAGGATGGAGGAACGAAGCGGTTTTGAAGCCATGGGACACAGTATACAAAGCACTTAGGCGCTTTGTTCTTCCAAGCCTGCGCGCCAAGCCTTGTTGCCATTCCAAATTTATTGCAAAGCACCTGGGCGCTTCTATATGCTGCCGGGCGCGTGTCTATGAAACCCCCATAGATTTATGTGTAAAATGACCCATTAGGCTTGATTTTGAGGGGGAGAACTCTTTTGTGTGAGATTAATACTAATTTGCTTAGGGTTTGGACTTCATTTTGGGAGATTTTGGTGGAGAATTATGCTTGGAACCAAGAGGATCTTGATTGGATCTATCAAATTGCTTTGTGATTATGGTTGTTTCCTCTCATTTTTGTTGAATTGCGATCTCCGCTTTAGTTTGTGTAGATTATGATGATCATGCTTATGAGGTGTTTGATGATTTGTCTTGATCTCTCCATGATTAGCTAAACTCCTAGTGGGGGTTGTGATGGATGGAAGATTGTGTGGAATGTTGTGATTATTGTAGATCTATTTGACTCAGATTGCGATCTAGGTCTATGGTTATGCTTAATGCTTCGATGAGTTGATCACTCATCGTATGATCTAGGATACGTTTTGATTCCGGAAGGATAGGTAGGTATCGGACCATGGCCGTTCACCCATACGTTGAATGCGTGATCGAGATGTTGTATGCATGACGTGCGAATTGTTAAAGGGAACCCGATCTTAGACTAGTTAGACGTGACGGCCAACGATGCTAGAGGCGGCATCGTGGTAGAGTAAGTTTATGACTTGAAAGAGCTTAGACTTCACCTTAGGACCCGATTGAGATCACCTTGAAATGACTAGAGCAACACTTGGCAACTACACACACAACCGGAAGACATCATCACAACCCCTCTCTTCTCCCATATCGTAGACTCGACTCTATTCAAGTTAGGTAATCTCATTTAACTATTTAGTTAGTAGAACTAGTTTTACATTTAAACCCATCTATACTCGATTTGTTTGACCCAAGGTTAATTATCATACTTCGATTGCTAGAATACTAGATCCTCGTGGGAATAATATCTTTTACTCACTTATTACTTGCTACACGATAACGTACGCTTGCATTCTGACGCGACTTACTAGTCATCAAACAGCTATTCAGATGCTGACTTTGTAGGATGCATAGTAGATAGAAAAACTAAAATTGGATCATGTCAATTTTAGGTGCAAGACCTGTACCTTGGTTGAATATGTTGCAGTATGGAGCTGTACTGCACAAATTTCATGGATGAGATCTCAACTATTGGATTATGGCATTGAGTTTTCAAAAGGTCCAATCTTTTGTGATAACATGTCTGCAATAGTTAATTCGGAAAATCCTATTTTTCACTCAAGGACCATGCACATTAATGTCAGATATCACTTTATCATGGATCATGTGTAAAACGGTCAGGCTAAATTGGAATTTATTCCTATAGAAAAATAAATTTACCCATTTTAAGGGTGATTGATTTAAATGAGTAAGGCCATATATTGCATTTTTATTTTTGGAAAGAAACAAACGTTGCAGTTTTCTATGCTCAGATTTTTGTAACGGTAAAAAAAGTGACTTTTTTCATGAAAAGAAAGGCAATGGTTGGTTTTGAGATTTACAAACGGTAACTTTTATTTTCCTATAAATACCGAAATGCTCCGAGACTTAAATCTCTTTAACATTCTCTCTCTCTCTAAGCACTTTCACTCTCACTCATGAACTCTATTGCAAATCCTAATTCTCTAAAACTCAAATTCTCACGTTAGAGCTCTCAATTTCTTGAACCAAAACAATTGCGAAAATGGCCAACATTCCTTCCAACTTCCCAACATCATCTGAGAGGACTCAAATCCAACAAAGTCCCTCTCAATGCAAGAAAGAAAAGTAATCTATGGAGATCGAACTACAAACTGGTGTGGTACTTGACTTAGAAACACTGAAAAATGACTTAGATGAAGTCAAAGAGATAGTTGAGCTCATCCAAGATGCAAGGCTCAAGTACTTACGTGAAGTGACAAGCAGAATCTATGAAGATGAGGTCAAAGACTTCATTGAGAAGGCTGAGGTTGCAGACGATTTTCAAAGCATCAAGTAAACGGCAAGCAACAAAGTTGGGATCAAGATGACCCCGAAGGACTTTGAGGATCTACTCTAGTTTCCATATGAAGGATTAAGGAGAGTATCCCAAGCGACTATAAATGATGGAAGGCTTTCTTTGCTCACTGAACAACACAAAGATGCCAACATCAAGACAATGAAGAAGCTGCTATCAAAGCCCCACAAACTCCTTGCAGATGTTGTCAAGAAGTCCATAATGTCCAGGGAATTTTTCAAAGACCAGATCACCAATGATTAGCAAGAGATCATGTATGCGATCTTAATGAAGTCCAAGCCCAATTAGGTTAAGCTGTTGATGAATCAGTTGACCAAGTCAGTGGAAGCGAGGCAATTGTTGTATGGAAGGATTCTTACCATCTTTCTTAAGGCAAAATTCAAGCTGTCCGACATGAAAGGGAAGCACTGGATGGCTTTGAAACAGATCAATGTTTCAAAGATTGGCAAACAACCCTCAAGATTTGTCAAGAAAGAAAAAGTAAGGTAGACTACCTCAATGGCATCTGTTCAACATTAAAAGAAGTGGTGGAAAAAATCAAGGAGACAAAGGGAAAGTCTCCCAAGAAAGCACTTTCTACAAAGCCATCGACCACAAAGGGTACTGCTACAAAGTCCAGGTTGCAGCAGAAGAAAACCACGGCAAGGCCTTCAAAACAAACAAGAAGGAAATTGATTCTTCAAGAATCAGAAGGAGCAGAAGAGGCTGTCTCAAACGCTCTAGAGCAACAAACTATGGAAACCACGGATGAACAGGATGTCACTCAACCAATCAGGGAATCAAATGCACAAAGTAAAGGTGTAGAGAGTTGGTGCTACCATCTGCAGAAGGCCAAGATTTGAACGAAAATGTTGACAAACAACCTAAAATGTTGACAACTCATACTCAACTGCAAGTAGAGACCACAAATGAAGGTTGAGTAGGAGACGTGGCCCCTATTGAAGTGGAGACACCACTTGCCATATTTGAAGAAGGGGCATCCTAAAAGATGATCCCTGCTAAAAATCCAGAGATTGTAATCTTTCATGATGCAAATCTGGCAATTGAATTCCTGAAGTTTGGTGCAGACGAAAACTTGATGGAGATTATCATGTAAGCTCAGCACATCTAATCAAAAGTAAGGGAAGTACCAATGGCTCAACTAAGACAGGAGTTAGTTGCTAATTAAAGGCTACAATAGAAAGGAAATCAAGGACATTGAAGCCAATTTGAGGAGACTATAGTCAGAGCAACCGGTCACCACATCAACAGGTCTCAAGATTATCACCTCAGAAAGCATTGCAGGCGAGACCACAACGACCACAACCACTGTAGTTGTCGCGATGTCAACTGTAGGCATAGAGCTCAGAAGCCTGCATACTGAGCAGCCGTCTCCTGGAACCGAGATATGATCAACAACGACAACAACAATAATAAAAAAGGGAGGTTCCATCAACAGCAACAACAAACAAGGCAGAGATTGATGCATCCCGACAAAGGGCCTTAGCAATCGAGACCAGGGTCACTAGACACTGGCAAAAACCAGGGACCTTCTTGGGCACACAGAAAGACAAGCTATGCTTGATCAATTTCGAAAGGAGAATGAGCTGCCTCCAAGAAGGAAAATCAATGCAAATAGGCCAAAACTTATACCCTCTTGACCTACTATCTGGTATAGAATAGACCCTGATGGTAGCAAGACAAAAGTGGACATAGTGGATCAGTTGAATGACTTCAAAATGGAACAGTTGGTTCAACTACAAAGGAAAGAAGCTACTAAGGAGAAAAGGCTTGATATGGCCTACATTCTCTTCAATGGCACATTGGAGATCAAGGACTCTACAGACAAGTTCACAAGACTTCGACAAGCACACCTACAGAAGGTCGAGTTTGTGTATTCTAAAGAGGGGGAAGCATAACTTAAAAGGTTGGTGGACAGACATGTACATTTGGCCATTATGGAGATATACAACTATCTCTCATGACCTACCACAAGTAGACCACCCTCTCCAGCAGACGATGATAACAATGATGACAACATACCACCTACAGACGAGGCCAATGATGAAGATGATGCCATAATAGACGAGGTTGCCAAGGAAAGTGCCAACCAGGAGGACATGCAAACTGAAGTACAACTCTAGGAAATGAGGAACACGCTGTAATAATAGAGGAAACCACGACACAAGACACCAAAAAGCATTCTGTTGATCCAGAGGAAACAGTGGCTACAAACAAAGCGGCTGATCAAAGTCTGTAGATAAAGCATCTGAGAAGGCTACAGAAGAGGGTATCCAGGAGACTGCAAATAATGAGATTCAAAGGCCTATAGACGAGACAACTACTGCGACGAAAAATGAAGCCTTTGACCAACTTATAGACAACAGAACCTCTCCCACGAACTTAGAAACTACTCTTCCATGAGAGGAAATTGTTATTATCGAGGATGAAGGATCCCAAGAAGCTAATGAAGTTGAAAAGGTCCCTTTTGCAACTAAGCAAGCTCAAGAAGTAACCTGATACGAACCTCTTTTGAGAAAAAGTCCAAACTCTATAAAATGGTGAGATAGAGAAAAGGGATTATAGAAATGATGATAGGTATCGTTTTCGAGTAAGGATAAGACTCCATAATGGCGTGAGAGGAAGAAGATGAATTTAGAGAAATAAATGTTGATATAATTTTGCTTGTGTTACATTCGGCACGATATTCTTTTTTACATAGAAATTATAGAATAACTTACCCATATATCCACTAACTCCATAAACCATAACTTCTCACTACTAACTAATTAACTACACAAAGATACAATAATTATCTCATTAAAATATAATTACAGAAAGATCTAAATCTTTTTGTATCATTCCCCAACCCTTAAAAAAGGATCTTGTCCTCAAAATTCAAATCATTGAATCCGGTGGCTGTTTGTGATCATTTAATAAAAGGAGGCCGATAGTCGTGTATTGAGCCTCACACGATAAAAAATATGGGATTTGCCAACGAACTTCTTGAAACATAATAATGAAGAACTTGAAGTTGCATTAGATTGATATGGTAGCACACAGACACCTTTGATCGATCACAGTAGGGGTGGGTGTATTGGTTGAAATTCTTACATAGTTGAGGATGGCATTCTTGACTGTGGGAACACGATTGGAGCCTTCTCTGGTTGTGATGGAAGTGAGGGTGGCAATGGGACCGCTGGCAGCGACAGCGACAGCAATGTCGGCTTCAACAATATATGTGTTGATGATAATGGTGCTATTGTCGATGGAGGCAGTGATGATGGCGACGAAGGTGTTGGTAATGGTGTGGATTTTGATGGCAAAGATGACATCAACAATGGGTAATCATATGTCAATGGAGGTAATGGTGTTGGCTACACCTCAATACCTCTTTCAAATAGTATTAGATCCAACTTTTTATCTACTACGACAACAACTGCTACGAGTGCATCGTGTGTAATTTGGAGGGGAGTAAACTCTGCCATGGAAACAATCGAGACTCAACGAGAGCACCAAACGATACGAACCTTTTTCAAGAGAAGGTTCAAACTCCAGAAAAATGATGATAGTGTAACGCCCCAAGATTTATCGCCAATAGAAACATGACACGTGGCGTTACCGCCACTACGACACTTAGCATGGTGATAAGAAACAAGATTATTTCATGAAGCATTTCCAATCAGGGACATCACACACTTCATAAACATGCAAGCACATCTTTAAATTTTATTTTTCGCGATCTTGTAACCTTAGGTTGTAAATAAAGGTAACAACGCTTGTTACCTCAATCATGCACTCGCAAGTCTACTCAGGATGCAAGGTGATAGGAATGTGTAATCCCTCCATTTGAATAGAAATTGATGAACAAAACTTAAGAGTAAAACCATGATGTAGTTTGTGTGCTTAGGCTGGAAATCAAGTTAGTAATCCGCAGTCTAGGATTGATGTGAAAGAGCATACGGCCACAGATGGAGAGCATTGTGGGCCACCAGATGCAGAATACTACAGGGAGATTTCAGCAAGGCAGCTGAGACATACAGGACAGCAAAAGACTTACAAATACTTCAGGATCTCGGATCAATCTTGTTGACATGGGCCAACACAACAATGCATAAAAGGTTGGAGCAGTGCTGGGTGCAAACGAGGCTACAACAGTGACCAGGTGTAGACGAGGTTTCAACGGTACTGGGTGCAGATTAAGTTGCAGCAGACTGAATGCATCAGAGCTAATTGCAAGGTTGGACAAGGACCAAAGAATTGCTCAAATCGAAGATTTGAGGTATGGAGAATATGTTCTAGGATCAGAAAAACTGAAGCAAGTCTGTCGACATCAGTGATGGGGTCACTGTGAAGCGTGCTGTCGTAGGCACGTCAAATTAGAATTTATATGCACTCTCTTACACTCTAAAAATATTTAAAATAATGCAGTAGTGGAAGTAATGGTCGAACCCACACGTGATAAAAAGGTAGGGAGGTCGACTAATTACGTTCTACCCTTTTAGGATCAATCATTGATGAATATCATATAGATTCGTTATTTAAATAGGTTTGGCCGTGACACATTTAGGCATAAAGTATCACATTCGTTAGATTGCTAATTATCAATGAGCTTGTATAATTAACCTAATCTATCTATCCCTAACATACCGATGAGCTTGTATATACTAAAAATAAATAAATTCAATCAAAGCAAGAGAATATACCAAACATGAACATTAATAGCAATGAGCTTAAACTATCATGTTCATACATAATCAATCATAATGTCATGACAATGAGTGGTGCGTGCCGTCGCAAGCACGTCAAATTTATATTTATAAGATCCCACTTCACTCTATAAATATGAAGTTAAATGTAGTAGTGGAAATAGGGGTCGATCCCACAGAGAAGGTTAACTTGATCAGCTGGACTAACTTAAGGTTTTGACTATTCTAGAAGTGGGGG
>JAOVYX010002278.1:0-11924 GCA_035668315.1 Drosera spatulata
CAAATAACTTGAAAACACAAGAAACAACGAAAACAGCCTTTAAATGAACTTAAAACACTCAAAAACACATGAAAAGGTTAAAAACACCTTAAAACAACCTAGAATAACTTGAAAATTGTGAAAAGAGCATTGAAATGAGTTGAAAGCACTCAGAAACTCTTGAAAATGATAAAAACACCATAAAACAATCTCAAATAACTTGAAAATTGAGAAAACAGCATTGAAATGAGCTGAAAACACTCAAAAACACATCAAAAGGTTTAAAACACCATAAAAACAACTCAAATCTCTTCAAAATGCACAAAAACGAATCAAAAAAAGGTTTAAAAAAAAGTATAAAACAGCTTCAAATAACTTTAAAATCCAAGAATCTATCAAAAGAGCCGTGAAATTACTTTAAATCCCTTAAAACCATATGAAAAGGCTAAAAGCACCACAAAAAAACCTGAAATAACTTGACAATGCAAGAAACTATGAAAAGAGCCATGAAATGAGCTTAAAACACTCAAAACAACATGAAAATGGTAAAAACACAACCAAACAAGCTCAAATAACTTGAAAATGCGAGAAACTATGAAAAAAGCCTTAAAATGACCTTAAAACACTCAAAAACATATGTAAAGTATTAAAACACCATCAAAACAACTCAAATATCTTCAACATACACTTGAAGAGGCTAAAAACAAAAGAAAAACAACTCAAATAACTTGAAAACACAAGAAACTACGAAAAGACCATAAAAACTATGTTTTCAAGGCTTTTTTCATTGTTTCTTGAATTTTCAAGTTATTTAAGGACGTTTTGTGGTGTTTTTAGCACTTTCACGTGGTTTTGAGTGTTTCAAGGTCATTTCAACTTTGTTTTGATAGATTCTTGCGTTTTTAATTTAGTTGATGTTCTTTTAGGGTGTTTTTACTCCTTTTCATACGTTTTTGTGTATGTGGAAGAGATTTTAGTTGTTTTTATGGTGTTTTAATCCTTTACAGGTGTTTTCGAGGGTTTTAAAGTCATTTCAAGGCTTTTTTTTCCTAGTTTCTTGCATTTTTAAGTTATTTGAGGTTGTTTTGTTGTGTTTTTACCCTTTTCATGTGGTTTAAAGTGTTTTAAGCTCATTTCAATGCTATTTTCGCAAATTCTTTCTTTTTCAAGTTATTTGAGGTTTTTTTGTGGTGCATTTAGCGTTTTCATATGGTTTTGAGTCATTTCAAAACCATATGAAAAGGCTAAAAACACCACAAAACAACCTCAAATAACATTAAAATACAAGACACTACAAAAAGAGCCTTTTAATGAGCTTACAACACTCAAAACCACATGAAAAGGGTAAAAACACAACAAAACAACCTCAAATAACTTGAAAATAAAAGAAACAAGGAAAAAAGCCTTGAAATGACATTAGAACACTCCAAAACACACGTAAAGGATTAAAACACCATAAAAACAACTCATATCTCTTCAACATACACAAAAACATATGAAAAGTAGGAAAAGCATCCTAAAGGAACATCAACTAAATTGAAAACGCAAGATCTATCAAAACAAACTTGAAATGACTTCAAAACACTCAAAACCACATGAAAGGGCTAAAAACGCCACAAAACATCCTCAAATAACATGAAAATGCAAGAATCAACGAAAAAAAAAACTTGAAATGCCTTTAAAGAACTCCAAAAACTATGAAAAGGCCAAAAACACCATGAAACAACCTCAAATAACTTGAAAACGCAGTAATCTATCAAAAGTGCCTTCAAATGAGGTTAAGACACTTGAAAAGGATAAAAACACCGTAAGAACCACTCCATTCACATCAAAACGCTCAAAGACAAATGAAAAGTTGTAAAAATACCGTAAAACAACCTCAAATAACTTAAAAACTCAAAAAACAACGAAAAGAGCCTTGAAATGACCTCAAAACACTCAAAAACACATCATAGGGCTAAAAACACCACAAAACAACCTCAAATAAATTGAAAACACAATAAGCAACGAAAACAACCTTTAAATGACCTTAATACACTCAAAAACACATGAAAAGGATTAAAACACCATAAAACAATCTCAAATGACTTAAAAATAGTGAAAAGAGCATTGAAATCAGATTAAAACACTCAAAAACACTAGAAAAGGCTAAAAACACCATAAAAACAACTCAAATAACTTGAAACCACAAGAAACTATAAAAGGACCCTTAAAATGAGCATAAAACACTCAAAAACACATCAAAAGGCTAAAAACACCATGAAAACAACTCAAGTCTCTTCAAAATGTACAAAAACGAATGAAAAGTGGTAAAAACACTATAAAACAGCCTCAAATAACTTGAAAATCCAAGAATCTATCAAAAGACCTTTGAAATGATCTTAAATCACTCAAAACCGTATGAAAAGGCTAAAACCACCACAAAAAAAATCTCAAATAACTTGAAAAGGAAAGAATTTGTGAAAATAGCGTTGAAATGAGCTTAAAACACTTTAAACCACATGAAAAGGTTAAAAACACAACAAAACAACCTCAAATAACTTAAAAATACAAGAAACTGTGAAAAAAACCCTTGAAATGACTTTAAAACACTCAAAAACACCTGTAAAGGATTAAAACACCATAAAAACAAGTCAAATCTCTTCAACATAGACAAAAACGTATGAAAAGTCATAAAAGCACCCTAAAAGAACATCAACTAAATTAAAAACGCAAGAATCTATCAAAACAAAGTTGAAATGATCTTAAAACACTCAAAACCACGTGAAAGTGCTAAAAACACCACAAAACGTCCTTAAATAACTTGAAAATTGAAGAAACAATGAAAAAACCATGAAAACATAGTTTTTATGGTGTTTTAAGCTCATTTCAAGGGTCTTTTCATAGTTTCTTGTGTTTTTAAGTTATTTGAGTTGTTTATCTTGTGTTTTTAGCCTCTTCAAGTGTTTTTGAGTGTTTTCATCTCATTTCAATGCTCTTTTTACAATTTTCAAGTTATTTGAGGTTTTTTTATGTTGTTTACAGCCTTTTCATTTGTTTTTGAGTGTTTTGAGCTCATTTCAATGATCTTTTCGTTGTTTCATGAGTTTTCAAGTTATTTGAGATTGTTTTGTGGTGTTTTTTCCACTTTTCATTCATTTTTTTGCGTTTTCAAGTGAATGGCGTTGTTCTTATGGTGTTTGGGGCCTTGTCATGTCTTTGGAGCTCTTTGAAGTCATTTCAAGGCTCTTTTCGTTGTTTCTTGATTTTTCAAGTTTTTTGATGACGTTTTGTGGTGTTTCTAGCACTTTCATGTGGTTTTGGGTGTTTTGAGTGGTTTTGATGTTCTTTTAGGATGCTTTTACTACTTTTCATACGTTCTTGTGTATGTTGAAGATATTTGAGTTGTTTTGATGGCGTTTTAATCCTTTACATGTGTTTTTGAGTGTTTTAAGGTCATTTTAAAGCTTTTTTCATAGTTTCTTGCATTTTCAAGTTAATTGAGCTTGTTTGGGTGTGTTTTTACCTTTTTCATATGGTTTTGAGTGTTTTAAGCTCATTTCATGGCTCTTTTCATAGTTTCTTGCATTTTCAAGTTATTTCAGGTTTTTTTGTGGTGCTTTTAGCCTTTTCATATGGTTTTGAGCGATTTAAAGTCAATTTCATGGCTCTTTTGATAGATGCTTCGATTTCAAAGTTATTTGAAGCTGTTTTATAGTTTTTTTTACCTTTTCTTCATTCGTTTTTGTGCATTTTGAAGAGATTTGAGTTGTTTTTATGGTGTTTTAAACCTTTTGATGTGTTTTTGAGTGTTTTCAGCTCATTTCAATGCTCTTTTCTCAATTTTCAAATTATTTGAGGTTGTTTATGGTGTTTTTATCCTTTTCAAGTGTTTTTGAGTGTTTTCAGCTCATTTCAATGCTCATTTCACAATTTTCAAGTTATTTGTGGTTGTTTTATGGTGTTTTCAACCTTTTCATGTGTTTTTGAGTGTTTTAAGTTCATTTAAAGGCTGTTTTCGTTGTTTCTTCTGTTTTCAAGTTATTTGAGGTTGTTTTGTGGTGTTTTTAGCCCTTTCATGTGTTATTGAGTGTTTTGAGGTCATTTCATTCGTTTTTGTGCGTTTTGAAGTGAATGGAGTTGTTCTTATGGTGTTTTTAGCCTTTTCCAAGTGTTTTAGAGTGTTTTAAGCTCATTTGAAGGCTCTTTTTATAGATTCTAGCGTTTCCAAGTAATTTGATGATATTTCATGGTGTTTTTGGCCTTTTCATGTGTTTTAGAGTTGTTCAAGGTCATTTAAAGTTTGTTTTCGTTGTGTCTTGCATTTTCAAATTATTTGAGGATGTTTTGTGGTATTTTTTATCCCTTTCATGTGGTTTTGAGTGTTTTAAGTTCATTTTAAGTTTGTTTTGATATATTCTTGCGTTTTCAATTTAGTTTGTGTTCTTTTGGGGTGCTTTTATTACTTTTCATACATTTTTGGGTATGTTGAAGAGATTTGAGTTGTTTTTATGGTGTTTTAATCCTTTGCTTGTGTTTTTGGGTGTTTTAAATTCATTATAAGGCTTTTTTCATAATTTCTTGCATTTTCAAGTTATTTGAGTTGATGTTCTGTTAGGGTGCTTTTACTACATTTCATATGTTTTTGTGTATGTTGAAGAGATTTGAGTTGTTTTTATGGTGTTTTAATCCTTTACATGTGTTTTTGAGTGTTTTAAAGTCTTTTCAAGGCTTTTTTTTTTCACAGTTTCTTGTAGATTCAAGTTATTTGAGGTTGTTTTGTTGTGTTTTTACCTTTTTCATGTGTTTTTGAGTGATTTAAGCTCATTTCAAGGCTCTTTTGATATATTCTTGTATTTTCAAGTTATTTGAGGATGTTTTGTGATGCTTTTAGCCTTTTCATATGGTTTTGAGTGATTTAAGGTCATTTCAAGGCTCTTGTGATATATTCTTGGATATTCAAGTTATTTGAGGCTCTTTTATGATGTTTTTACAACTTTTCATGGGTTTTTGTGCATTTTGAAGAGACTTGACTTGTTTTTATGGTGTTTTTAGTCTTTTGATGGGTTTTTGAGTGTTTTAAGCTCATTTAAGGGGTCTTTTCCTAGTTTCTTGTGTTTTCAAGTTATTTGAGTTCTTTTTATGGTGTTTTTTAAAACACTCAAAAACACATGTAAAAGATTAAAACACCATAAAAACAACTTAAATCTCTTCAACATACACAAAAATGTATGAAAAGTAGTAAAAGCACCCTAAAAGAACATCAACTAAATTGAAAACGCAAGAATTTATCAAAACAAACTTGAACATGACCTTAAAACACTCAAAATCACATGAAAGGCTAAAACACCACAAAACATCCTCAAACAACTTCAAAATGCAAGAAACAACGAAAAAAGCCTTGAAATGACTTTAAAACACTCAAAAACACATGTAAAGGATTAAAACGCCATAAAAACAACTCAAATCTCTTCAACATACACAAAGACATATGAAAAGTTGTAAAAGCATCCGAAAAGGACATCAACTAAATTGAAAACGCAAGAATCTATCAAAACAAACTTGAAAACGCAGAAAAACGAATGAAAAGTGGAAAAAACACCATAAAACAACCTCAAATAACTTGAAAACTAATGAAAGAATGAAAAGATCATTGAAATGAGCACAAAACACTCAAAAACAAATGAAAAGGCCGTAAACACCACAAAACAACCTGAAATAACTTGAAAATTATAAAAAGAGCATTGAAAAGAGATGAAAACACTCAAAAACACTTGAAGAGGCTAAAAACACAAGAAAAACAACTCAAATGACTTGAAAACACAAGAAACTATGAAAAGACCCTTGAAATGAGCTTAAAACACCATAAAAACTATGTTTTCAAGGCTTTTTTCATTGTTTCTTGAATTTTCAGGTTATTTAAGGACGGTTTGTGGTGTTCATTGCACTTTCACGTGATTTTGAGTGTTTTAAATTCATTTCAACTTTGTTTTAAAACACCATAAAAACTATGTTCTTGCGTTTTTAATTTAGTTGATGTTCTTTTAGGGTGCTTTTACTACTTTTCATACGTTTTTGTGTATGTTTAAGAGATTTGGGTTGTTTTTATGGTGTTTTAATCCTTTACAAGTGTTTTCGAGTGTTTTAAAGTCATTTCAGGGCTCTTTTTCATAGTTTCTTGCATTTTTAAGTTATTTGAGGTTGTTTTGTTGTGTTTTTACCCTTTTCATGTGGTTTAAAGTGTTTTAAGCTCATTTCAACGCTATTTTCACAAATTCTTGCTTTTTAAAGTTATTCGAGGTTTTTTGTGGTGCTTTTAGCCTTTTCATATGGTTTTGAGTGATTTAAGGTCATTTCAAAGCTTTTTTTGATAGATTCTTGGATTTTCAAGTTATTTGAGGTTGTTTTATAGTGTTTTTACCACTTTTCATTCGTTTTTTACATTTTGAAGAGACTTGAGTTATTTTTATGGTGTTTTTAGCCTTTTGATGTGTTTCTGAGTGTTTTAAGCTCATTTCAAGGGTCCTTTCATAGTTTCTTGTGGTTTCAAGTTATTTGAGTTGTATTTTTGGTGTTTTTAGCCTTTTCTAGTGTTTTTGAGTGTTTTAAGCTGATTTCAATGCTCTCTTAACTATTTTCAATTTATTTGAGGTTGTTTTATGGTGTTTTTATCCTTTTCATGTGTTTTTGAGTGTTTTAAGGTCTTTCAAAGGTTGTTTTCGTTGTTTATTGTGTTTTCAAGTTATTTGAGGATGTTTTGTGGTGTTTTTAGCTCTCTGATGTGTTGTTCAGTGTTTTGAGGTCATTTCAAGGCTATTTTCGTTGTTTCTTGAGGTTTTAAGTTATTTGAGGTTGTTTTACGGTGTTTTTACCACTTTTCATTTGTTTTTGTGCTTTTTGATGTGAATGGAGTGGTTTTTACAGTGTTTCTAGCCTTTTCAAGTGTTTTAACCTCATTTGAAGGCCCTTTTGATATATTCCTGCGTTTTCAAGTTATTTGAGGTTGTTTCATGGTGTTATTTGGCTTTTCATATGTTTTGGAGGTTTTTAAAGTCATTTCAAGTCTTTTTTCGTTGATTCTTGCATTTTCATGTTATTTGAGGATGTTTTGTGGTGTTTTTAGCCCTTTCATGTGGTTTTGAGTGTTTTGTGGTCATTTCAAGTTTGTTTTGATAGATCTTGCGTTTTCAATTTAGTTGATGTTCTTTTAGGATGCTTTTACTACTTTTCATATGTTTTTGTGTATTTTGAAGAGATATGAGTTGTTTTTATGGTGTTTTAATCCTTTACATCTATTTTGGAGTGTACTAATGTCATTTCAAGGCTTTTTTCATAGTTTCTTTTATTTTCAAGCTATTTGAGGTTGTTTTATTGTGTTTTTACCCTTTTCATGTGGTTTTGATTGTTTTAAGCTCATTAAAAGCCTCTTTTTGTAGTGTCTTGCATTTTCAAGTTATTTGAGGTTGTTTTGTGGTGCTTTTAGCCTTTTCATATGGTTTTGAGTGATTTAAGGTCATTTCAAGGCTCTTGGATTTTCAAGCTATTTGGGGCTGCTTTATAGTGTCTTTAGCACTTTTCGTTTTTTTTTGTGCATTTTATAGAGACTTGAGTTGTTTTTATGGTGTTTTTAGCTGTTTGATGTGTTTTTGAGTTTTTTAAGTGCATTTCAAGGGTCCTTTCATAGTTTCTTGTGTTTACAAGTTATTTGAGTTGTTTTTATGGTATTTTTAACCTTCTCAAGTGTTTTTGAGTGTTTTCAGCACATTTCCATGCTCTTTGATCAATTTTTAAGTTATTTGAGGTTGTTTTATGGTGTTTTTAGCCCTTTCAAGAGTTTTTGAGTGTTTTAACCTTATTTCAAGGCTCTTTTCGTTGTTTATTGAGTTTTCAAGTTATTTGAGGTAGTTTTATGGTATTTTCTCCAGTTTTCACTCATTTTTATGCGTTTTTGAAGTGAATGGACTTGTTCTTATGGTGCTTTTAGCCTTTTCAAGTGTTTTTGAGTGTTTTAAGCTCATTTCAATGCTCTTTTCACAATTTTCAAGTTATTTGAGGTTGTTTTATGGTTTTTTTTAACCTTTTCATGTTTTTTTGAGTAATTTAAGGTCATTTAAATGCTGTTTTTGTTGTTTCTTGTGTTTTCTTGTTAGTTATGGTTGTTTTCTGGTGTTTTAACCTTTTCATGTGTTTTTGAGTGTTTTGAGGTCATTTCAAGGCTCTTTTCATTCTTTCTTGAGTTTTCAAGTTATTTGAGGTTCTTTTATGGTGTTTTTACCACTTTTCGTTCGTTTTTGTGCGTTTTGAAGTGAATGGAGGTGTTCTTATGGTGTTTTTAGCCTTTTCAAGTGTTTTAGAGTGTTTTAAGCGCATTTTAAGGCTTTTTTGATAGATTATTGTGTTTTCAAGTTATTTGATGATATTTCATGGTCTTTTTTGTCTTTTCACGTGTTTTGGAGTTTTTATAAGTCATTTCAAGGCTCTTTTCACTGTTTTTTGTATTTTCAAGTTGTTTGAGGATATTTTCTGGTGTTTTTAGCCCTTTCATGTGGTTTTGAGTGTTTTGAGGTCATTTCTAGTTTGTTTTGATAGATTCTTGCGTTTTCAATTTAGTTGATGTTTTGTTAGGGTGCTTTTACTACATTTCATATGTTTTTGTGTATGTTGAAGAGATTTGAGTTGTTTTTATGGTGTGTTAATCCTTTACATGTGTTTTCGAGTGCTTTAAAGTCATTTCAGGGCTTTTTTTCATAGTTTCTTGCATATTTAAGTTATTTGAGGTTGTTTTGTTGTATTTTTACCCGTTTCATGTGGTTTTGAGTGATTTAAGGTCATTTCAAGGCTTTTTTGATAGATCCTTGGATGTTCAAGTTATTTGGGGCTGTTTTATAGTGTCTTTACCACTTTTCATTCGTTTTTACACATGAAAGTGTTTTTACCAAAGAGATTTGAGTTTTTTATGGTGTTCTTAGCCTTTGGAAGTGTTTTTGAGTGTTTTAAGCTCATTCCATGGGACTTTTCATAGTTTCTTGTGTTTCCAAGTGATTTGAGTTGTTTTATGGTGTTTTTAGCCTTTTCTAGTGTTTTTTAGTGTTTTCAGCTCATTTCAATGCTTTTTTCAAAATTTTCAAATTATTTGAGGTTGTTTTGTGATGTTTCAGCCTTTTCATGTGGTTTTGAGTGCTTTAAAGTCATTTCAAGTTTCTTTTGATAGATTCTTGAATTTTTAAGCTATTTGAGGATATTTCATGGTGTTTTTGGCCATTTCATGTGTTTTGGAGTTTTTTAATGTCATTTCAAGGCTCTTTTCATGGTTTCTTGTATTTTAAAGTTATTTCAGGATTTTTTTGTGGTGTTTTTAGCCCTTTCATGTGATTTTGAGTGTTTTAAGGTTATTTCAGGTTTCTTTTGATAGATTCTTGCGTTTTGAATGTAGTTGATGTTCTATTAGGCTGTTTTTACTACATTTCATACGTTTTTGTGTATGTTGAAGAGATTTGAGTTGTTTTTATGGTGTTTTAATCCCTTACATGTGTTTTTTAGTGTTTTAAAGTAATTTCAAGGCTTTCTTCATAGTTTCTTGCATTTTCAAGTTTTTTGAGGTTGTTCTGTTGTGTTTTTACCCTTTTCATGTGGTTTTGTGTGTTTTAAGCTCATTTCAAGGCTTTTTTTTTTATATATATATACAGATTCTTGGATTTTCAAGTTATTTGAGGCTGTTTTATAGTGTTTTCACCACTTTTCATTCGTTTTTGTGCATTTTGAAGAGATTTGAGCTTTTTATGGTGTTTTTAGCCTTTGGATGTGTTTTTGAGTGTTTTAAGCTCATTAGAAGGTTCTTTTCGTAGTTTCTTGTGTTTTCAAGTTCTTTGAGGTTGTTTTGTGGTGTTTTCAGCCTTTTCATGTGGTTTTGAGTGCTTTAAAGTCATTTCAAGTTTCTTTTGATAGATTCTTGAATTTTCAAGTTATTTTAGGATATTTCATGGTGTTTTTGCCCTTTTCATGTGTTTTGGTGTTTTTTAAAGTCAATTGAAGGCTCTTTTTGTGGTTTCTTGCATTCTCAAGTTATTTGAGGATTTATTATGGTGTTTTTAGCCCTTTCATGTGGTTTTGAGTGTTTTAAGGTAATTTCAAGTTTCTTTTGATTGTTTCTTGCGTTTTGAATTTAGTTGATGTTCTATTAGGGTGTTTTTACTACTTTTCTGACGTTTTTGTATATATTGAAGAGATTTGAGTTGTTTTTATGGTGTTTTTATCTCTTAAATGTGTTTTTTAGTGTTTTAAAGTAATTTCAACGCTTTTTTCATAGTTTCTTGCATTTTCAATTTATTTGTGGTTGTTTTGTTGTGTTTTTACACTTTTCATGTGGTTTTGAGTGTTTTAAGCTCATTTGAAGGCTCTTTTCGTAGTTTCTTGCATTTTCAAATTATTTAAGGTTGTTTTGTGGTTCTTTTAGCCTTTTCATTTGGTTTTGAGTGATTTAAGGTCATTTCAAGGCCTTTTTGATAGATTCTTGCATTTCCAAGTTTTTTGAGGTTGTTATAGAGTGTTTTTACCACTTTTCATTCGTTTTCTTGCATTTTCAAAATCACCATAAAAACAACACAAATCTCTTCAACATACACCAAAACGTATGAAAAGTAGTAAAAGCACCCAAAAAGAACGTCAACTAAATTGAAAATGCAAGAATCTATCAAACCAAACTTGAAATGACCTTAAAAAACTCAAAACCACATGAAAGGGCTGAAAACATCATAAAACATCCTCAAATAACTTGAAAATACAAGAAACAATGAATAGAGCCTTGAAATGACTTTAAAAGGCAAAACTCCAAAACTCATGAAAAGGCAAAACCACAATGAAACATCCTCAAATAACTTTAAAAAACAAGTATCTATCAAAACAGTCTTTGAATGACCTTAAAACACTCAAAAACACATGAATAGGCTAAAAACACCATAAAACAACCTCAAATAAATTGAAAATTATGAAAAAAGCATTGTGATAAGCTTAAAACACTAAAAAACACTTGAAAAGGCTTAAAACACAACAAAAACAACTCATTAACTTGAAAAGGCTAAAAATACCATGAGAGAAACTCCATTCACTTCAAAACACACAAAAACGAATGAAAAGTGGTAAAAACAGCATAAAACAACCTTAAATAACTTGAAAACTCAAGATACAACGAAAAGAGCCTCGAAATGACATAAAAACACTCAAAAACACATTAAAGAGGTAAAAACACCACAAAACAACCTCAAATAACTTCAAACCACAAGAAACAACGAAAACAGCCTTTAAATGACCTGAAAACACTCAAAAACAAATGAAAAGACTAAAAACACCGTAAAACAACCTGAAATAACTTGAAAATTGTTAAAAGAGCATACAAATGAGCTTAAACACTCAAAAACACCTGAAAAGGCTAAAAACACCACAAAAACAACTCAAATAACTTGAAAAGGCGAAAAATACCATAATAACAACTCCATTCTAGTCAAGGCACACAAAAACGAAAGAAAAATGGTAAAAACACCATAAAACAACCACCAGTAACTTGAAAACTCAAGAAACTTCGAAAAGAGCCATGAAATGACCTCAAAATACTCAAAAACACATGAAAAGGCTAAAAACACCAGAAACAACCTGAAATAACTTGAAAACACAAGAAAGAACGAAAACAGCCTATAAATGACCTTAAACCACTCAAAAACACATGAAAAGGCTAAAAACACAGTAAAACAACCTGAAATAACTTGAAAATTGTTAAAAGAGCATAGAATTGAGCTTAAACACTCAAAAACACTTGAAAAGGCTAAAACCACCATAAAAACAATTCAAATAACTTCAAAAGGCTAAAAACACTATAAGAACAACTCCATTCACTTAAAAACGCACAAAAATGAATGAAAAGTGGTAAAAACACCATAAAACAACCTCAAATAACTTGAAAACTCAAGAAACAA
>JAOVYX010002279.1:0-11922 GCA_035668315.1 Drosera spatulata
AAGTTGCCAGTATTGTGCCATAATATCCAGGCTCTTGGTTGAATTGCCAGCCAACATCCGGAAAACCTCCGCTGGTACAGAAACAAGTCTAGGCCCCTTAGTCAGCATGTCAAAAGTGTATCGTGTCTTACGACTCTTATCCATGTTGAAAGATGTTGAGTGAAATTTATATCACAACATTTGTACATTCTAAGCTTATCTTTTGCCGATTATTGATGTTATTTAGTGTACTTCTGCTTCAATTTATGTTTATTGAATGAAAAATGGAGATTTACACATAGATTAGCATTCAACCCTGGTTTTAACAATGTGACTGATTTTTCCAGGGAGCATACGACTGCAGTTCCGGCTCTCTATAAGACTTGGAAGAAGATTGGAGACGTAGGAACGGGAGGATGCAATCGAGACGAGAACTAAGACGGCACATGGCGAGCTTAAGTCATTTGATATCTAGTTTTATCTTCTCATCTTTTGATCTCTCTTTGCTGATGACTTTTTGTTCTATGAGCTTTGACACGAGAGATGGACCCATGATGTTGTATTGTTGATTTAAATTTTATGCATACTCATTTTGACAGTACCCATTCAATAGTAATGCTGGTTTTATACAAATCCAGAAAGAAATTATAAGTTTTTTCTATGGGTACAAGAATTTCAAGAAATTACATGAGATAGCAATATTTATGGATTTGGTTAAATTGTTTATATTTGTGTTCCTAATGGCTTAAATCAAAAGTAGGAAGATTGAGAGAAGATTGGCATACTTATTCAATGGTACTCCCTCCGTCCCATAATTCTTGCAATATTTATTTTATTTTTTTAATTGAAAATAATTTTATATTAAAATAAACACAATACTCCATTACACTTCAATATCTTCTTCCTCGTTCTCTTTCATCCTATCATATCAAACCCACCACCACCATAAAAAATCACAATCTACCGATCAAAATATATCAAATTCAATATACACATAAAAAATCGATCCGAATCAAACCGTTGCAAGAGTTGTGGGACGGAGAGAGTATTATTGTGTGATTAAAAATAATTATTACATCTTGCAAGTAATAATTTGATAAGGGTCATTTTTGTAAAGATTGGTGTTGCTGTATTCGTTGTGTATTGTTATGTGTTTGTTGTGTGTGATCCGTGCCTGGCACGTCATGTGCTGAGCTGGATAGGTGAGCTGCCAGTGGGCCTTTTATATAAACCTAGTGATTGGTTATTCGGGGACCAGTCATGAAATAACAGCTCATTTGCCCTTTCTCATTTTCCCTCCTCCTTTCTCGCTCTGACCTTCCCTATTCTCATTCTCTCTCTTATCATGACTCTCTCTTTCTCTCTAAAATTCACTCTACGTCCATCATTGTTGAAGCTCGGAGGTTGAGGCCTATTATCTAGTATCAGAGCATGACGATGTCATGGCCGAGGGAATAAGGTTGGTGGAGTATCAAAGATCGATTGAGGAGGACCTCACCAATCAATTCAACAATCAGCTCAAGGAATCGATTGATGGATTGAGGATGGAGCTTCAAGATCTCTTCAGAGGAAACTACGAGCGGAATGAATCGGAGATGACGATACTTCGTCAAACGGTTGACAGAATCAATCTGCAGCAACAGCAGATCGCTCAACAACAAATGGAGCTGAGGCAACAACTGAACTAAGGTAATCATTTCAACCTTGGATCTCCTGAGAACGTGTAATGGAATAAGGAAAATCAGCCACCGGAGGTGGTTAGGATGAATCAAGGGTCGATCAAGGAACATGTGGTTCAGTTAAGCCAACAGAATGTGTTGACTCGTGTGGCTAGGGTTGAATTTCCTAGGTTTGATGGTAAGGATATGTGTGGATGGTTGTATCGTTGTCCGCAGTGTTTTGAGGTGGAAGGTACTAGGAATGATGTTAAGGTGAAGTCACCGTCCATTCGCTTGGAAGGCAGGGCTTTGTTGTGGCATCAAAGTTGAAAGGGGTAATTGAGTGGCAACTGTGGGAGGAGTATGCTGTTGCGGTACAATCCAGGTTTGATGATGTGCCTTATTATGATCCAATGACAGAGTTAAAGGCCTTGAGACGGGAGGGAACTGTTCAAGCCTATCATGACTCATTCGATGCTTTGCTTAATAATGTTGATCTACCTGAGCATTATGTTATGAGTCACTTCGTGAGTGGACTGAAAGAGGAGATCCAACTGCTAGTGAGGATGTTCAGCCCTACAACTAGAGCTCATGTTGTTACTCTTACTCGTTTGCAAGAGAATACCTTACCTGCCACTCAGAAAAGTATGCATTCCTTTAGGAATCCTCCATTGTTGCCTACTCCTAGAGCTACCTTCCATCCAAAGATTGGCTCTAATGTGGCCTCTTCCTCTAGGACTATGGTGCCTAATGGTAACAGAACCACCTGAACCTTGTCTGGGAATGAGATAAGAGAAAGAAGGGAGAAGAATCTCTGTTTCTTCTGTGATGAGAAGTTTGTACCGGGGCATAGATGTAGAAAGGGACAGTTGAAGAGTATTGAAAGTGTGTGTAGAAGAAGAGGTAGAGTCAGAATAGCAGTTGGATGAGGAGGAGGTTGAGATGAATGAGATGGAAATGTCATATATTTCCACTTGTGCCTTGTCAGGAGATAGTTTTTATCAAACCATGAGGTCACAGGGTTAGTCAAGGAAAGGCCACTGCATATCCTCATTGATTCAAGAAGTACTCATAACTTCCTGGATTCAAATGCAGTTAAGCAACTGGGAATTGGCACTCTTATTACTCAGAGGCCCTTACAAGTGGTGATGGCAGATGAAAGCGTCTTGGAGACTTAAGAGGTGGTCAGGAACTTTGGTTGGGTTATGGCAGAGGTATGGAGTTCGGAGCTGATGTGATGGTATTGCCTTTAGGTGGGTGTGATATGGTGCTGGGAATCCAGTGATTGGCTACATTGGGAAGGGTGATATGGGATTTCACTTTGTTGACCATGGAGTTTGATTAGGGGGGTAGTTGAATAAGATCAATGCAGGTTCATACCAGCTGTTTGCACTGCAAGAGTACATAGGCACAAATGATCTTGAGCTAAGGGGTTCCCTGAAGCATACCTCAGTTTTCTATAACCTCCATTTGGTCAACGATAGCAGGAATGAGAAAGCTGAGATGGAAGCCTTGTTAAAGGAATATGATGATGTATTTCAAACCCCATCTACTCTTCCTCCTCAGAGGAGCTGTGACCACAAGATACCTCTCAAAAAGGGAACCTCTCCCATCAATGTACATCCCTACAGGTATCCCAACATCCAGAAGAATATTATATAACAACTGGTGAAAGAATTATTGGAGGAAGGTGTGATACAGCCTAGTACTAGTCCATATTCTTCACCAGTGGTGCCTGTAAGGAAGAAGGGCGGGGCATGGAGGATGTGCATTGACTACAGGGAACTTAACAAACACACCTGTGAAGAATAATTATCCCATACCATTGATTGAAGAGTTGTTAGATGAGTTGTGTCGCTCGAGTGTATACTCCAAGATCGACCTAAGGACGAGATACCATCAAATAAGGATGGACCCCTTAGATATGTCCAAGACTGCATTTCGAACTCATGAAGGGCACTATGAGTTCTTGGTCATGCCATTTGGCTTGACCAATGCACCATCCATATTTCAGGGGTTGATGAATGACATATTCAGGTCATACTTGAGGAAATTCATCTTGGTGTTTTCCGATGACATTCTTATCTTCAGTTCTAATTGGGAAAGTCATCTTCAACACCTCAGGACCACCCTCAGTATATTGAGGCAGAATGGCTTATATATTAAAATGTCTAAGTGCATCTTTGGGGCTTCCCAAGTTGAGTATTTCGGTCATATCATTTCCAGGAAGGGGGTATCCATGGATCCCAAAAAGGTAGAGACAATGGTGAGTTGGCCAGCTCCTTTGACATTGAAGCAACTGCGTGGATTTTTGGAATTACCTGGGTACTATAGGAGATTTATCAAGGGGTATGGCAAGATTAGTAAACCATTAACTAAACTGCTTAAGAAAGATGCTTTTGTTTGGTCAAGAGAGACACTAGATAGTTTTGAAGCTCTTGAGGCTGCTATGGTGAATACTCCTGTCCTGGCTTTGTCAGACTTTAAGAATTTGTGATGAAGACTGATGCATCAAGGGAAGGAATTGGTGTTGTGTTGATGCAAAGAGGGCATCCAATTGCCTTTATCTGCATCATTGTCTCCACGAAATGCTGCTCTTTCAGTCTATGATAAAGAACTTTTGGCCTGGGTATATGCGGTGGACAAATGGAGACCCTATCTCATGGGGAAGCATTTCACTATCCTCACTGACCACCAAAGTCTCAAGTATCTTCTTGAGCAACGAATCATTTTTCAGAATCAACTTAAATGGCTGACCAAGTTGATGGGATATGATTATGACATCGTTTATAAGAGGGGAAAGGAGAGTTCAACAACTGATTCTTTGTCCAAGGTTCCAAGTGGGGAGATTACTGCCATGGTAGTGAATGCGATCTCATCCGATCTGCTTGAAAGGGTGAGAAGGGGCTGGGAGGCGGATGAAGGAATGCAGAGGTTGATTAAGGAGGTGGAGCACGACCCTAATCAAGGGGAAAAATTCACTTGTTCACAAGGTGAATTAAGAAGGAAAGGGAAACTGGTTGTCTCTGAAGTTGGAGATCTAAGGAAGTATTTGATTAGTTTGCTCCATGATTCACCCATGGCAGGGCATTCTGGGGTTAGGGCCACTTCGAACAGGGCGCCAGATCTGTTTTACTGGAAGGGGATAAAGAAGGATATGAGGAATTATGTGAGGGCTTGCGATGTTTGTCAGAGGTACAAATATGAGACAGTGGCTACTCCAGGTATGATCTAGCCCTTGCCTATTCCTTCTCAAGAATGGACTGAAATCTCAATGGATTTCATTGGGGGCTACGATCATCCCAAGGCAAAAAGGTGATCGTTGTGGTAGTTGACAGGTTCAACAAATATAGCCATTTTATGGCTATGTCTCATCCTTTTTCTGCCTCATTTGTTGCCATGATGTTCTTAGACACTATGTTTAGGTTACATGGGTTGGCTCAGAAGATGGTGAGTGATAGGGATCCAACCTTTCTAAGCTTGTTCCAGAGGGAATTGTTTAAGATCTTGGGAGTGCAACTGCAGCTCCAGTTACCACCCTTAGACTGATGGCCAAACTGAGGTGGTTAACAGGTGCTTGGAGTTTTATTTGAGATATATGACAGGAGAGCGTCCTAGGCAATGGGTGGCTTGGCTTCCATTAGCTGAATGATTGTATAATATCACGTTTCACATTGCTATTCAAATGACCCCTTTTGAGGCTGTATATGGCTATCCTCCTTCACCTCATATTCCTTATGTGACTGGAGATGCAAGGTTGAATCAGTAAATCGAATGTTGGTGGAAAGGGAGGAATTTATACGGGAACTGAAGCATCATTTAGCCAAAGCTCAGTCCAGAATGGAACGAACAGCAAATAAGCATAGGGCAGAAAGGGAATTTGAAGAAGGAGAATGGGTTTATGTCAAGTTGAAGCCTTATAGGCAGCAATTAGTGGCTTAGAGGTCTTTGAACAAGCTGGCACCTAAGTATTTTGGTCCTTTCCAGATTAAACCCAAAATCAACAAGGTAGCTTATAAGCTGTCATTGCCTGCAGAAGCTAGGATACACGATATGTTCCATGTATCGTTGTTGAAGAAAAAGGTTGGCTCAGGGTTATCAAGTGTTGTGCTACCAGCATATGTAACTAATGGGGTTCGGAAGGTGCAGCCTGTTGCTATTCTGGATAAAAGGGTGATCAAGAAGGGGAATATTGCTTGTGACTGAAATTCTGGTGCAGTGGCTTGGGTATACTGTAGATGATGCTACTTGGGAAGTGTATGAGTCCTCGAGGAGTCATTTCCCTGGAAGTGTAGTCTTCGAAGATTGAATTCTTAAGGACAAGAATCGTTCAAGGACGAGGGAGTTGAGGGTCATTTTTTTAATTGTTGGTGTTGTTGTATTTGTTGTGTGTTATATGTTTGTTGTGTGTTTGTTGTCTGTGATCCATGCCTGACACGTGATGTGCTGAGCTGGATAGGCGAGCTGGCAGTGGGCCTTGTATATAAACCCAGTGATTGGTTATTGGGGGATCCGTCATGGAAAAAAAGCTCATTTGCTCTTTCTCATGCTCTTTCCCATTTTTCCTCCCCCTTTCTCTCTGACCTTCCCCATTCTCCTTCTCTCTCCTGCTGTTAGACTCTCTCTCTCTAAAATTCACTCTCATTCCAACATTGTTGAAGCTCGGAGGTTGAGACCTATCATAGTTAAGATGAGAATGGGATTACACTTTGTTGGCGGAATCAAATACAATCCTACTTTTCCCATCCTATATTTTGTTTTGGGAAAAGTGAGGAGGTATTTGATTCTATGTACAAGCTGTAGCCCACCCTCAAATACAAGGGTTTAAAATTTGAAAAAATTAAATAATGATTAAAGAGTTTTTTTTCTAATTTTGTGAGGGGAGTTGCAACATGTAATGTGAATTAAATGCAGCCTCGATATTCCCGCTGTTTTACCCTTCTAATCTTCATTCTGAATTTCTTCTACAGTATTAATAAATGTTTTCAGTGCTTTAAAGTACAATACGGAACAACCTCTTTAAGTGACACCTTCATTCATATCCATACGTAAGTAACAAAAACATAACCAAAAAGAACCACTACTCTTTCAGCAGCTTCACTCAAAACAAACAAAGAACTCCGCAAGCAGTAAAAATCAGTTACCGGTAGAGAGAACGCCGGGGACTCGAGCAAGTTTGGGCATATCCGTAGGAATAGACTGAACCAGCCATGCTTTACACTGACTCTTGGTCTTCGTCGCCGACGAGAACGGAAGATTCGGAAGCCAGAGAGCAACCAATAATAGCAGCACAACTAATTGCGACAGCGTGGCGTCAAACTTCACCATTTTGTTACATCAATCATCAAGCTTGAATCATCCAGCGCTTCTTATTGCTCTTCGATTGGAATCGACTGGAGAATATGCTTTATTTAGAATCCGTTCGAGTATGCTGGTTGCTGGTTGCTGGTTGCTGGTTGCTGGTTGCTGGTTGCTGGTTGCTGGTTGCTGGTTGCTGGTTGCTGGTTGCTGGCGACGAGAGGGAGAGTTGCCGGCTTATGGGGCGGAGATGGCAAAGTCAAACACGTTGTACAAACTGAAATGCTTTTCTTGGCAAAACACCCAAATCTATCCCCTCAAGTTTTCGATTGCTCAATTTCATTTGCGAAGCAAAAGGTTTCGATTTTATTCCATTAAAGACAAAAGATCCCAAATTTTTATTTTTACTTTTATTTTTTGTTAAAAAAAATTACAATATCTTTCTATATTTATATTTGGATGCTAAAAAAATTATAACATTATACAATCATGTAATTTTTTGTGTCAAAATATCCAATGCATTTATTATTTATTTCATCCGTCTCAAAAAAAAAAAACACATTAATCATATGTATTTATCAAAAAAATAAAAATAAGTTAAATTTTGTATAGAAGACCTCTTTGTCTTGGAAGTATATGTCAGTGAAAAGAAAAAGTGAGAAAAAAAGACAGTGAAGACTGTTGATGTGATATAAAATAAATAATAAGGATAATTAAAAAAATTTAGGTGAATAAATTTATGTTTATGATAATGTTTCATTTTTTTTTTTCTGACGAAAAAATTAAAAACAAATATTATATTTTTTAGGATAAATGGAGTATTTTATATCAAATCACCAGTACTCACTATCATCCTTTTTTTTTTCTTTTTTTCAAATTCTTTTCTCATTTCTCTCTCATACCCCAACGCTAAATAAACAAAACAATCACAAAACATCATTTCTCCGTAATAAATGTGCAAGGGTCCCACATTACAATATTGGTTGGACGGAGGAAATATTATAAATTAAAGTTTAGTTTAATATTTATCTCCAAATCTATTCTATAAGATATTAGATATCATAATATTCTTTCGTCAAAGTCCCAATTTTATATTATAACATGAATTCAGCTAAGGAAAAATGGATGATGTTGTAATGGACAAGGAAATACCTCTTGCAGAATCATCTCCATAGCATTGTAATGTTTTGTAATTTGTAATTTTTTATTATTTAAAAATATGTGATGGAGATGATTCCGCAATAACTATTTTCCCGTCGGTTACAGCACCAACATTAACCCCTTTAACTAAATAGCGCATACAAGCAAAGAATAAAACTATTACAAATGAATGCAAAATTTGGTGTTAAAAGTTTCTTGCCTCATTCATGCAGTAAACTTTAGTATGATTTTATAGAGAACAAAATCCACGAATTTTAGGGAATTTGAGATGTTTAAGGACGCGTGCGTATACTCAACGAATTCCTCTCGTCGATGCAAACGTACAGAATGTTTGATTGCAAAAATAGATTGATGATTTATGAAGAAAATCGTAAGGCACGCAATGAGAGTGAAAGGTAAATCAGAAAAAGGTTTCTGTTCTGTTTTCATCGGGTAGGACTTCGTCGCGCCCGCGTCACAACCTCGTCGCGTCCACGACGCCTTCAGTCGCGCCCGCGACACCTTCCTGGTCAGCCTGGACAAATTTTGCTTCCTTAACTCCTTCCAGAACGACTTATAACACTTAGCCATTTATTTCCTCTTCCAAAATCAATTCTAAATAACTCGCATCATCAGCTAGCAGAGTTTAACGTCGTGTATCAGTTTAAGATTTTTACGGTCGTAAAAAATAAACTGAAATAAATTCGAACTTCAAAAGAAACTTAAACTTTTGTTGCCCCTCAAGAAACACCTTTTGTTTAACGTCGTTGGCTCGACAGCCAAACGTCAGATTATTTCGTTGAAACCCAGTTCACCTTTTCCAAAGGAATTTCATCGAACCACGTCAAATCTTGAAGCTCGAAGTAACGTGCCAATTTATGACCGTTAACTTTAAAAATCTTCGACATGTCCTCGCTTTGTATTTCTACTACTCCATGATTAAAGACCTTTCTAATAATGAACGGTCCTTTCCATCGTGATTTCAGTTTTCCAGAAAATAACCTTAAGCGAGAATTGTAAAGTAAAACCTTATCTCCTTCCTTAAAGTTTTTTCGTGACATGTTCTCGTCATAAAATCTGCTAAATTTTTCTTTGTATAAAGCGGCATTTTCATGAGCATCACGACGAATCTCATCCAGTTTCGAGATTTGAAGCTTTCTCATATTCACACAGTCTTCGTATTTCATATTCAGCTCTTTAATAGCCCACCATGCCTTATGTTCAATTTTCACCGACAGGTGACATGCTTTTCCGTACACCATTCTGTACGGAGATATTCCAATTGGAGTCTTGCATGCAGTACGATACACCCAAAGAGCGTCATTTAGCTTATCACTCCAATCCTTCCTCTTTGGATTGACGATTTTTTCCAGGATCCTTTTAATTTCACAATTGGACACTTCAGCTTGTCCACTCGTCTGTGGGTGATAGACAATTGAGATCTTATGATTAACATGATATTTCTTAAACAAGGCATCCATAACCTTGTTGCAAAAGTGGATTCCTTGATCACTTATGACGACCCTAGGTACACCAAATCTATTAAAAATAGATTTTTTAACAAACTCAACCACCATCTTGGCATTATCAGTTCGTGTAGGAATGGTCTCTACCCATTTCGAGACATAGTCTACTGCTAGCAATATTATAATACCCCAAAATTTTGATATTAAATATACTATAAAATATAACGCTATTTAAAAATACGAATGATATAACGAATACGTAACATTATAATGGTATAACGTATGTGTTTAACAAATACACGTGTTAAATAGAACGTAGGTGCGACTTTATAACGTAACGTTATAATACACGTATTTATGCTAATAAAATACAATCCCGAAAACATTCAAAATTTACAACAAAACAAATGTCACTAAATCAGAAATAATTTTGCCTAATTGCGGGCATATTTTTCGATACCATAATAAAACGAAATATGTATAAAAATAGACTGATAACAATCAAACGAGGGAGCGAGTTTGAAATATTCAAACTCCCTCCCACCGAATTCCTCTTCCCCATTTTCCTGTACACAATCACGCCCAACCAACTCACCAAGAATCCCGCACCTTTCTCTTCATCAAATCTCCATCAGATCCCCTCATCAATCTACCTCCCCACTTCCTCTCCTAACTCCCCACTTCCTCACCTACCTCCCCATTTCCACCTCTACATCACCCTACCACCAGCACCTCAGCCACACTTTCACCATCCTCGCATCATTATCATCATGATCTTCAGATTTAACAGCATAGCAGCGACGGGGTAGAAGGCTTGACGTGTCAGTTGACGGCGGTCAGCAGCAGCAGGGACTGCAAGAAGCAGAGGATAAGGAAAACATCGAGGAAGACGAACATTTGAGGTAATCTAACCCGTACGAGACGTTTACTTTCGTTCCTGAACGAGATTCTGTTTGTGTATGTTAAGATCTTGTTTATGATAAAATATGATCATTTAGTCATGTGAAAGATGGTTTCAAACATGGTTCCATCCATTTGGTATACATAAATAACAGATCTTAGAAAGGTGTTTGAAGATTGGGCTCACCTAGATTCCAGTATGATTCGACTAAAAGCGTGAGGAACTATTGTTTGGATTTTGAGATGAGTATGAGAATTTGAGCTCACAATCGCTTTGAATATGTTGGATGTTGATGAAATTGAAGAGGGATCTACCATAGATTTTCTCACTCAATGAAAAAGACCTATAGATAGATTGGTTGCGAAAGTGTTCGACGAAATGCCAGAGGGCTCTGTCTTGAGGACAGAATGCCCCGGAGCATCATTCGTCAAAGAATAACCTAAATGTGTATATGTGATACATGGACCTTGCGTATAAAAATGGACATTTATTAAACACGTATGAACAGTGCTAGGTGAGAAATCATCATAACACGAGCCTAACAAAACACTTAAACGAATCTGGGATTTACCCTGTGGAACATATGAATAAACGGATTGCAACCAAAGATGAACATTGCACTTGGTTTACGAACTATCAAGTCTTTTGCCATGCCTTACTGAAAGTGTTTGGAGATCTAGCTCGGCACTGCCATCATCTCCTTTTGCTCAAACTATCGTAAGGAAGGTTGAACGTGATGCCCCTTCTTGAAAATCTTTATCGAATGTCAAGTGAAAGTCATCAAGACCAAACTCTAGCCAATCTTCTTGAGTCATCGTCACGGGTGAACTGAACTAGGTAGGGAGCGATGGGCATCCCCCATCCTTTTAACATCCATGCAGCGGCTTCAAACGCCGGACGTGGCGCGGCCACCGGCTACTCTCTGCAGGGAGGCCTAAACCTATCCCAACAAGGAGCGAATAGAGCCCGTTGGAAGCGTACTTTACCCATTAAAGTGTAAGACGGCGTACAATCTCGACACGTACGCATCGAATCGACGGATTCTTGTAGCCCGTTTGACGATTTACAAGTCTTGAATTCAGAGTTTGTCTTTTGAAAGCTCTCGAGTCATGGGCCCATACTGATAAAAACAAAGTATAAGGAACGAGAAATCACACAAATACTCACGCGCAGTGTGGCATACATATTTTCCTAGAAAGTATAAATGATTTATTGGTACTCATCGATTCGTCATATTCGGGGGAGTACCCTGCAAATGTGAGGTATATACTCTAGATTACTGAGTTTCACACTCACGGGTTATGTATTCTGTTTGCAGGTGAGATACCAGACGACCAGTGAGGACGATTACTGCTTTATGTATTTCGGAAAATAATATGATGAAACCTGTAGACATTTTGGACATGTAATAAATGCCAAGTACTAATCATGTCGTCAAACTATGTAACTAAATAGTTTCCGCACTTATGATGTAACATGA
>JAOVYX010002280.1:0-11922 GCA_035668315.1 Drosera spatulata
TTGTAATATTAATGCTTGGGATAACATTTCTAAGTTTCTGCTGCTTTAATATGTAATAAATAAGTAAACTTATGGATTTAGTTTGATAATACTTTAAGTGTATTTCTATTTGGATTTATTCTAAACCGAGTTAAGTTGAATTGCCTTGCTAGGGTTTGTGGGACCTTAGAAACAGTAATGCCATGAGCGTTTTCAGAAAAGGAATTGAAAATCGGGACGTTACATATATGATCCCGCGCAAGTGGGTAAATGTCGATGACCCTACCGGGAGGTTTTTTGAAAACTAGAAGGTTTTTTTAATAAAATTACTTAATGAAAAAAATAAACAATACCTTATATTGATAGTTAATCATCTAACTACAATGATCTCTATATTTTACGAAAACTATTTTATTTTGGTCTATATTTATAATGGATCTTTAATCTTTTTTTATATCATGAACTTTTATCAAAAAAATAACTTTGAATATTGCATTATAAAAAAATGTTAGAAATTTAGTAAATATCTTAAAAATTTAGATCAATTCATCTATAAATGTCAAAATTTTAATGAAAGTTATCATATTATACATGAAATATGATATATCAATAAGTTCAAAATCTTTTAAATGATACAGATATAAATTACAATTATATTTTATTTAATATAATGTTATTTTTATCTGTTGCGATTTTTTACCGTGCAGCGCACGGGTTAATAATCTAATTTAATTAATATCATTAACCTATATTGCTTAATCTCACTATGGACGGCACAGTCGACCTATTAATTGTTAACCACCGGTCGTCAACGACATCTTGTTTATTACTGTGCTAACAAGGGACGGCACAACCGACCTATTAACTATTAACCATCGGTCATCTGCAGCGCCTTGTTTATTACTGTGCTAACAAGGGACGACACAACCGACCTATTAACTATCAACCATCGGTCGTCTACAATTCCTTGTCTATTACTGTGCTAACTAGAAACGGCTCAACCGACCTATTAACTTGCTAACCTATGAACGTATATGACGCCTAGGGATAGTTTAGTCGCCTTTTCTTTATGCATTTTCATTATTGCTTGTGAACTCAGATGGCTAAGCCGTCATTTATTCTTTACTTATCTTCAATTACAATAATCAATCAGAAAACTTATATTTATCAAATCCGTTATTGTCAGATATGTCACTAAAATTCACATCTCTCAATGTCAATGGGAACAATTACGTCTCTTGGAAGCTGTATGCAGAAATACATCTAGTGGAGAAAAATCTCAAGCATACTATTGAAAACCAAGAGCAGGGAACCGCGCATGAAAGGGCAAAAACCACAAGTATTCCCCGTCATCATCTCCATGAAAGTATGAGGGATGAGTTTTTATGGAAGAAGACTCTTTTGATCCATGAAAATCCCTAAAGGAGCGTTTCCATCGCCTGACGTGCGTTCTACGTCCAAGGACATAGAACACTTAGAACAATCTGAGGTTCCACGATTTCAAGGATTCACAACCTATAACTCCACAATCCACAAGTTCAAGTCTCAATTGAGATTATATGGCGTGGTTATCAATGATGCGCAAATGATTGATAAGATGCTCTCGACATTCTATCCTAATCATATGATGCTTCAGTAGAAGTATAGCATTAGAGACTTTAAAAAGTTTTCTGATTTGATGGATGCTTTTCTAATTGCTGAAGAGGAGAATGAACTACTGGTCTAAGAGCATAACTCTCATCAGACTGGTACTGCCCCACCCGAGGCCAACACCGTTGGCCCTTTTGAGGTTAGGGAAAGCAGCCAGGGAAGAGGTCATGATTATCATGGAAAGGGTCGTGGAAAATGATTTAGACGAGACCGGAGTTACTAGGGTAATGATCCTATTCTAACTCATCAGGATAATAACAAGCATGACAAGAATATAAGTCGGAAAAATTTCAAAGGCAAAAGGAGCCGATCTAGTAAAGCTCCAGATCCAGATTCTGTTTCCTTCAAATGTGGTATTGCTGGTCACTGGACCAACTCATGCCATACTAGTAAGCATCTGGACAATTTATACCAAGCTTCTCAAAAGGGAAAAAGGAAGAATCTCGAGACAAATCTCAACATCGTCCCTGTGAATAAGGATGACGATAATGATGTTCCTTACATGGAGGCTGATGATTTTCTTGACTAAGGACATAGCCATCCATCTTATTTGTTTCATATGTACAATATGTTTTCATATGTGTCATATATACCATAGGTGTGCTTGTTATGTTTTCATTTTTCAGTATCTTACTTTTCTTCAATGTACACTATGCTAATGTACTATGATCTCTTCCATATGAATAAAAAAAGTGCTTGCATAGTGGAGAGTGCTACAGTGCCAACATTTTCAAGCAACCTAACTTCTTCTTCTCTTTAACTCGTGCAAAGTCGAGTGTTGGTACTATATCTGGAAGTGTTGATATCATTGAAGGTTTTGGTGCAGCAACTATTGCTTTACAAAATGACATCGTCCTAAAGCTCCATGGGGTTCTTTATTGTCCCAAATCCAAAAGAAATTTGTTGAGCTTTAAAGATATAAGACAGAATGGTTATCATTTAGAAACCACTAATCAGAATGAAAAAGAGTAACTTCTTATTACATCAATTACTTTGTCTGAAAAACATATAGTTGAAAAGCTTCCTGTCTTCTCCTCTTGATTGTACTTCACGACAATTAAAGCCGTTGAAACTCATGTCATAGTGGACCAAAAGTTGTTCACTGATGAGAATAAATTATAGCATGAAAGATTAAGTCATCCAGGAGTAAACATGATGCGTCGAATAATATAAAGATCTCGTGGCCATCCATTGAATAACCAAAAGGTCCATAGCAATCATGAATTATCATGTACTGCTTGCTCGTTTGAGAAAATGATCACAAGGTCGTACACCACAAAGGTTTGTATAGAATTCCCCTTATTTCTAGAAAGGATTGAAGGCGATATATGTAGGGCCAATTCACCCATCGTGTGGACCATTCCGTCATTTCATGGTGCCAATAGATGCATGAACTAAATGGTCTCACGTCTGTCTTCTTTCTACTAGAAATCTGGCTTTCGCACGACTGCTTCTTCAAATCATAAAGTTAAGGGCACAATTTCTTGATCACCTAATTAAAACAATTCGACTTGATAATGCAGCCGAGTTTACTTCACGAGCATTCAATGAGTATTGCATCGTAATAAGGATTAATGTTAAACAACCATAAGGGATCAAAATGGCTCCACAACGTAGGCTCGGAATATATGTGGGATATGACTCTCCATCTGTCATCAGGTATCTCGAACCCCTAATCGGAGACTTTTTCACAGTGAGATTCTCTGATTGTCGCTTTGATGAGACAGTCTTCACGATATTAGGGGGAGAGAATAAAGACAAAGTAAAGACTTTATCCAAGGATCAAGAGGATTTAACTTGGAGGACTTCAACATTGTTGTACCTTGATCCTCGCACAAGTAAAACTGAACTTGAGTTTCAGAAGATCCTTGCTATGCAAAGAATTACGAAACAAGTGCCTGATGCCTTTGTTGATATAAAGAAGGTAACAAATTCTCATATACCTACTGTGAATGTCCCAACAAGGATTGAGATCCCCGAAGATAGATCTATAGTTAAAGCCAGAGAAGAGTCCTAAGTACGTCAAAAGCGCGGAAGTCCTATCGGTATAAAGGACACAGTCCCTAGAAAAAGAAGGAAAAAACTATGCGATACTCCAAAAGATTGTATGCAACCTCTGAATGAGGCTGATGAATCTCCTAATATGGCTAATCAAAATGATGCATCACCTTAGGAGCAATCCCTTGAGAATAAAGAAATCTCGATACGTTACCCTTCTAAAGATGAAGTATGGTATCGAGATCAAATTGAAATTACTGATGCATTTGTCTAGCTACCATGTGGCCCATGATGTTGAACTCAGTTCCGACGAGGATTTCAAGCCTCGAAGTATGGATGAGTGTAGACAAAGAAGTGATTGGTCAAAATGGAAAGAAGCGATCCAACCCGAGCTACATTCGCTCGAAAAGCGCAATGTGTTTGGGCCTACAGTCCGAATTCTGGAACACATTAAACCTGTCATATAAATGGGTGTTCGTGCACAAACGTAATGAGAAAAATAAAATTGTGAGGTACAAGCCATGACTCGTTGCCCAAGAATTCTTACAAATACCTGAAGTTGATTATGAACAAGCGTATTCTCCTGTAATGGATGGGATTACGTTTCGTTTCTTAATTAGTGTGACAGCCAAAAAGGGCTTGGATATATCTCATGGACGCTGTTATGGCATACCTTTATGGCTTATTAGATGCCGATATTCATATGAAAATCCCTGAAGGATACAAAGTGTCGAGCTCTTTGGTACCACAAAGTCTCTATTTAGTTAAACTACAATGCTCTTTATACGGTTTGAAACAGTCCGACCGAATGTGGTATAATCGACTTAGTGAATATCTATTACGGGAAGGGTATGTGAACGATAAAGTTTGTTCATATGTCTTCATCAAGAGATCGACTAATGGTTTTGTCATAATCGTCGTATATGTTGATGATTTGAGCATAATTGGTACCACCAATGAAATCATGGAAGCCCGTGAGTTCTTAAAGAAAGAATTCGAGATAAAAGATCTCGATAAAACAAAGTTTTGCATTGGTATACAGGTGGAACACCTTTCCACAGGGATCCTTACCCATCAATCGACATATACGGAGAAAGTTCTCGCTCGATTCAAGATGGACAAAGCCTATCTATTGAGCACCCCATGGTGGTCCGTTCCCTTGATGTTAAGAAAGATCCATTCTGACCTAAGGAAGACAATAAAGATCTTGTAGGCCATGAAATGCCATATCTTAGTGCGATCAATGCACTGATGTACCTAGCCAATTGTATAAGACCAGACATTGCTTTCTCGGCCAACTTGTTAGCAAGGTTTAGCTCTACACGTACTCGAAGGCATTAAAATATAATCAAGCACATTGCGTGCTATTTGTGAGGGATGACAAACATGGGATTATACTATTCTCATGAGTCTAAATCTGATCTCGTCGAGTACGCCAATGCTGGATATTTATCCGATCGACACAAGACTCGGTCTCAAACAGGATATGAGTTCCCATACAATGATGCAACAATATTCTAGAAATCCACAAAACAAGACCTCGTGGCCATTTTTTCAAATCACTCGGAGATCATCGCTGTGCAAAGACCAGCAGAGAATCTGTATGGCTCAGATCGCTGATCCAGCATATCCAACTATCATGTGGAATCTCGAGCATCAAAGTATCGACTGTGATCCATGAAGACAATACCGCTTGTGCTGCACAGTTCAAGGAAGGATTTATAAAGGGTGACAAAATAAAGCACATCAATCCAAGGTACTTCTATACTCACGACCTTCAAGACAAAGGAGTCAACTACATTTAGCAGATCCAATCATGCAATAATCTAGCTAATCTATTTAGCATGGCGCTTCCAAATCATCTTTTGAGCAGCTGAGGGACAAGATCGGTTTGTGACGTATCAACGAACTTCCGGGATAAGGTGATGCGCACTCCAAGGTAAGACTATACTATTTTTTCTTCAATCAGATTTTTATCCCACTGGGTTTTTTCTGACAAGGTTTTAATGAGGAAGTCGCTAGCACCCAACCATTGCTCATGTTATCTAAGGGGAAGTGTTTTTTAGCGACGAAAAATAATACACTACAAAAAACAATTATTTAGCGACCGAAAATTTCCGCTGCAAAAATCAAAAAATCCATAATTTGATTAGCAGCAGATTAGCAACGGATTATTTCCATCGCTAAAAACCTTATCGCTAATGAAAAATTTTGCGACAGATCCGTCATCAAATCAAATAAAGTGTGACGGATTGACTTTTCTGTCGCTAAATATTTATGTTTTTTGTATGAACAACTTTAGCGACGCATGTACATCGATAAAATATGGTGTTTTTTTTATTTAAATTTAGCCACGAAAATCTATCGCTAACGAAGTAATTTAAAAAATTAATTCATTAAATAGTAGCTACGGAATTCCATCACAACATTTTTAAATGCTGATTTTTATGTTTGATGTAGCGACGATAATCCGTAGCTAATGTGATTTTAAAAATTTTACTTATATATTTCAACGACGGATTTTCGTTGCTATTTTTATTTTATTTCTTAAAATAAAATAAAATTTCAGAAGACAAACCAAATACAGGTACCTGTTCTGGCCATCAAACCAAACACATTGAAAATCTCAAATTTAAGACAAATATAATGAATACAACAACCTAAAAGCCATCAATGCCCAGGTAATCTAACATCATGCTACTCTGGAGGGTAGAAGTCGCCATCCGGAGGTGGATGAAATGGAGGAAAAGCTCTACCACTCTCGGTATGACATGTAGAAGGATCCTTTCCCATCTTCCTGAAGAGAAAGGCCATTTATTGCTCCATACTCGTCTGGTTCTGTCGGAGGGTGAGGACTTCTTTCTTCAGTCGATAATAATCCTCCGGAATCCCCTGAGAAGATTGAGAATAAGTCCTGGATACAACACTGAGCATGGACCTGGGATATAATTGGCTCGCAGCTGAGCCAACGCTATACACCCTCCCCTTGTCGGTCCGAAAAACCTCCAAGAAAATTCGATCTACGACGGCCTAAAACTGCTATTGTGTAACCTCGGGATATGAAGACTCATCCATCTGCGACTCAGGCATCTGACTGGGTAGCTCAAAATTTGAATCCTACATTAGACAATATTAATAAATTAGTCCTACGAAAAATACTTGAACTAATATTTGAAAAATAAGGTTCAAAAACTAAATTTCCCGAATCTGTGTAGCCGTCTCGTCAACTAAGACAATGTCCGCTATAGGCTTCCCCGCCTGAATGGTCTCTACCACGCCCGAGACATCAGACTTCTTATGAGTCTGAATGAATATCTCTGAGCCCAAGACCTTTCTCTTCAAAGCCGTCTCCTATTTAAAATAGTATACTAATATTAAAATAATAACAATCTTTTGTGCTTAATGTAAATAACATGTATGAACCTAAAATTAAGTAAATTAGACAAAATTAAAAATAAAAACTTACCATTCTCTTTCCAATGACGACAAATGAGACACTGTCCTGAGTGTGTGTCGCGTTCCCCTTAACCCGATTCTGCGAGGCGATGTTAGACTTACTAAGAAAATCATCACTCGTGCACTGCTTCTCCAACAACTCCATCTGTAACTTGTAAGGCATCCACTGCACGCTCTCAAAATCGACCCTCAATGAGAGCAATACGAGTCTTGAAAAAGATATCTCTGACATGTCGTTTCAACGTGTCCTTCTAAGCAGCGCGAACCTGATGATCCAAAGAAGAATCCCAAGTATACCGAGTCTGAAAAATGAACATCACCAAATAAATATAACTAGTGCAGTTAGAGATATCAAAATAAAAATAGAGATATATAAAACTGATATTAATTTAACATTCATATCGAGAACCAACCAAATATACGATCTTGCGCCTCGAGAGGAACCTGTGAATATATAGTCCACAATGCCTCGTAAAAAGCTGTGAATGAGGCACTGATTGTCCTCACAACATCACTATGATAAAACCTACAAAATAATATCCAAGTACATATAAGAAAAAATACTACCAACAATTATTGATGTATAAATATTATACATATATATGAGAATTAAAAAATGGGTGAATGAAAATAATTTTACCAATGAGTATCTTGATGCAAAGGAGAACTAGGATTGATGTCCGGAAGTCAAGATCGACCACCACGAGAGGATGAAGGTCGCTCTGATGTAGATGCACGAGGAGAGGGCTCTTCTATAGCCAATTGCATGGCTAACTGATCATGACCGTGCTTGACACCGGCCATAATATCAAACTGATCCTGCGCAACCTCTGGAACCGTCACTGGAACAATCGATGGCATAGTTCTCTCAACGCTCCGATCGATACTCTTATAAGAAAGACGATCCTGTAAAGCATTGCCGTGTCTGCTGGATCGTCCACGGGAAGCACTATGTCGTCCCCTAGAATCACTAGAAGACATCTGTGTTTATAAAAGGTCAAAAATAAAATTTGTTACTATTTTTTCTATCGTTATGATTATATATGCTACAAAAATAATTTCATTACTGAGGGATCATAGAGCCATTCTAGTTCAATAATTTGATGTTCGTAAACCTTCATTCCTCCCTCTCGTCATCATCATCATCATTCAGGCGGCAGACCATCAGCATATGTTCTTTCATCTGCAGCCTCAGTTTTTTCGTAATATTCACTTGGAAATGCATCCTCATGCTTCTGGTTGGAATACATTAAACGGTCCACTAACTTCTACATGAGGATTTTGTCCCTATGCTTTCCCATGATACACCAAGCAAAACAACTTTTTGTGAAACCCTTACTGAGAAGATGAAGTCTCAAAATATCAACTATTTGAAATCTGTTATTCTTGTAATTCTTACATGGACATCTCAAATGTCCTCGAAAACGATCTTCGTCATGTTGAAGAGCAACCTTAACAAACTCGTCGACATCCTCGACCAAACGATTGCTCAAGTGGCGCTCTTCCAGTCACTGATATATTCATGAACGATACAACTCCATATCGATCAAACTTCTACATTCAAACAATTAATATAAGTCTAATCATATTATTTTTGTTACAAAAAATGAGTCAATAACAAAATTTATATGTATAGTGTTCCCACAAAATCTAAAAACTACTCAAATAATTGACATAAAAAATGACAAGTCAGAATACCCAAATGCTGAAGCAGATTAAGACATAAAAAGAACTCACAATATACAATTTTGATGGTTGTTTTCAAGCTTAGCAAAATCCTACAGTACACGTAAAGACTTAAGGGGATATATGATTAACTCGTAGCTTACAACACAAATCATCATTTTGACTAATATCACAATCCAGGAAACACTATGCTTAACTAAAAATACATAATTGAACTTGTTTGTTATTAATCAATATTTCATTACGCAAGTAATGCTCAACAAAAGATGCACGCAAGTAAATTATTTGTTAGTGCATCTATACACGCAAGTAATCTCATAACCCTAAACCAAAAATCTTAAAACCCTAAAATCCTAAAATCCATATCAAATCACACATCAACAACAAATTCAACGATGTTCCTCATCTTCACATCACACACCAACAACAACAATCGCATCCCAAATTCAACGGTTTCTCATCTCCACATACTACCAAATCTCACTATAATCACAATAAAAAACCCTAAAACCAACACCAAGTCACACATCATCAACAACAATAATAACATCCCATATTCAGATCCCAAAACCCTATCGACAACAAACAAATAATCCAAATAAAACCAACACAAACCTTGAAAAAATCCAAATCAAGATAGGAAAATTTTTGGGGAAAACAAACACTGAAGGCACGACGGCGGGCGGTGCAGCGGGTCGGTGAACTCAGGCACGGGCGAAACGACGACGATGATTTGGGGTGAAGATGAAAGATGAAATGATGAGGTGAATTATTGGTGGGGATCGAGACTGTAAGATATAGATCTAAAAACAGCGACGGATTTCCGTCTCTACATGAATTTTTTTCTGGTAAAATTTTTAATTTTAATTCTCAACCACCTAATCCTTTTTTTTTATCTTTTTAAATTTTAACCACATAAAACCTTTAAAAATAAAAAATATTATAAATAAAGAAGGGCTAATTAAATGTGCAAAACGATGTAAATATTTTAAAACGAAGGGAGTAATTAATATTGAAAGGATAGGGTAATTTATTTTCAATATGAGTCATCAAAACAGAAGTTATGTTCCGTAGTGTAAACTATACTCTTATTTTAGGAGGATTTGGTGGGGCCAGGTGTGCGTGAAGTTGGAAGAAAGAAGAAAGAGGAATACTCCTAGCAATTAATTGTGCTTTGTGGAGTGTGAGTATGACGCGCCTAGGAGAGAGTGAGGAGTATTTGTTAGGAAATCGGTTCACAACAAAATTCCGTTGCATTGTGTGACAGCTAGCTAGTCTAGTCTAGTCTGTCCTTTTTCTTACAATTTCTACGTACTACACAACCGGGCCGCATCGTCACACTCACACACCGCTGTTTTCATCTCACATTCCATCGATCCCGGCTGAAACATTTTCATCTCCGCGACGTCGATCGTTGAGTGAGTGCTAGCGCTTAGTCAATTTCGTTGACCATCGAGTGAGTGCTAGCGTTTCGTCAATTTCGTGGATCATCGAGTGAGTGCTATCCTTTTCTCAATTTGGCGAACGATCTAAATGTTCTTTTAGAGATGCTATCTAGGTTATGTTTAATTGATTGCTTGTTTCTTAATTTGCTTTGTGAATAAGATATGGAGCGTGCTATCAACGTGGACAAGGAAAAAGACATATTAAAGATTTCTACAGTTATGGACCTCATTCATCCTGGTAAGTCGTGCAACAAAATCTACCAATTGAATGAATAATTTGATCCGTTATATTTTGATATCATTTTAAATCTGAATCTATTGTTAATATTTATCATAAATTTTTTTATTGTTGTTTTGAACTTTTGATAGAGTTGTTCCTCTCATATGGGGTTTCAATTTGAAAAATCATAGTGTTGGATCATTGTGATAATTGGGTTTTGATACTTATATTAAACATGTAGGATTTCATTTAAAAATTATTGACGATGAATGAAGTAATTCAAAATTTTACATCTAATTGTCTCTTAATCAAATTTGAGAGCCATTTCTCTGAATCATCATCTTTTTTTTTGTGGGTTATTCGGTTTAATTAGCACGGTATGTGGTTTGACGGAATTGATTGAATAACGTTTGAATTGGTATAAAATGTGGTTTGACCGAATCAATTAAACTGAACAACGTTTGTATTGTTTCAGGTGCTACACAGGCTTGGAGAGTATATGAGCGGTGTCGACCTATTATACTACAAGGAAGTAAAGGTATAATTGTTTCATTGAATTTAAAAAATGGAACTAAAGGCATGAAAAATCTGAGAGTGGTTATGAATTAATGCAGAATGTTGGTTGCTGATTGCAATCGATATCCTGGAGATCATGTACCAGACTCGACACCAAGAACCCATTTATCTTTCAAAGGATCTACTCATGAAGTGGTGTAGGGAGGATAAAGACAAGCGTGAGCCTACTATGGGAAAAGCCTTTACATATCCTGTTGGGCAGACCTTTGAGAGAATACGCGACAACGGCGCACTTCCATGCCTCAAAGATGCAAGTTCCGGGTTATATGTTGGAATGATTCAAAGGAAGATCTAACATGATTTTGATTTTCATTGTATATCAGAGTGTACATGTGAGCTTTATCTAGATTTACTCCTATTTGTTCAGTAAACAAATATGGTGTATATATATATATCCTAAAAATGTACAACCAAATCAATCTAAATGATCCCAACTAGGCAGAAAATTAAGCTGAGATTATTTAGTTGGACTTGGTTAGGAGATGTCCCTGCTGATTATTTATATTGTTGGAACGATTCGAAGGAAGAACGTGCGCGCATGCTACTACAAAAAAAAAAAAAAAAAGGTTTTTACGACGGAAACAAACAGCGACGGAATTAATCCGTCGTAAAATGATCAATTATGCAACGGATCCGTCACAAAAAAAAAATTAAAACAAACAAAATTTACGACGGAAAGTCAATATCCGTCGTAAAACCAAAACAACCGTGCGACGGCATCCGTCGCAAAAATGCATAGGATAAAATTATGAAAATGTTAACAATTGATTATGTTAGTTCGACGGTGTAATACCCCGAAATTTTGATATTAAATATACAAATATATATATAAATATGTATAACGCTATTTAAGAATACGAATGATATAACGAATACGTAACGTTAAACATAACGTTATATTGGTGTAACGTA
>JAOVYX010002281.1:0-11922 GCA_035668315.1 Drosera spatulata
CTCGTTTTTCTTATGGCCTGGTTTGCCACAATAATAGCAAGTGAAGCCCTTCCGATTCTGGGACTTCGATCTCCCCTTGAACTTACCGTCTTGCTGGAAAGTTCTTTCTTTGTTCCGTCCACGATGCTCCATCACATGAGCGTCTGATGAGTTGGACGGGCTGAGCTCCTTCCTCCCGGTTTCCTCGTTCAACAAACTATCTTTCACGATGTTCATCGTGAGCTTTCTTTCAGGAGCAGAGTTGTTCAATGACACCACCAGTGTCTCCCACCTATCAGGTAAGGAACTTAATAATAGTAGTGCTCGCATCTCATCATCAAACTTTAAATCCGTACCTGTCAATTGATTGACAATACCCTGAAAATCATTTAGGTGCTCTGCTACACTGCGGCTGTCTCTAAACTGTAACTTTACTAGTTTTTCTCTGGTATATTGCCTCGAACTTTTCCCATAGGACAAAAGCATCGACGTCGTTGGCCACGTGTTGGAAGACACTTTGGTCGGTATATTGTCTGATCACACCAACAGCTTTGCGTTGCAGTAATGCCCAAGCTTTTTTCTCTTTATCAGTGGGTTTCGTTTTGGTTACGATCAGCTCGTACAAATCCTTACAATAAAGGATATCCTCCATCCTTGGCTTTCACATCGAATAGTTCGATGAGGTCAGTCGGATCATGCCACCAATGCTGGCTCCGTCTTCCATTTTAATTTGTGAAATAGTTGGATCCCTCTCCAATTAAACTAACCAGAGCTCTAATACCAGTCTGTTGGAAAAAATCGATGTGTGGTGCAACGGAAATTGCCCAGCACTTTTCCCTTGTTGCGCTATAAAAATAGGATAAATAAATAACCCAAAAATAAATGGAGTTTATACCAAAATTTTACGTGGAAAACTGCTTAAAAATAAAAGTGTAAAAAACCACGGGACCGTTGCGGTACCAAAATATCCACTAAAATGGGATTACAAATATCGTCCCTAAACTATGCTCGGGGATTACAATCCCCAGGATAACTCTCACTAATTTTTTTCTTTAACGAAATAAAATTATACCCGTAGAGGATATCCTTCAATATCCCAAACTGGGTATTTTTTCTAATTCTTCTGGTGCTGTTTTTGTGTTTGATGTGTTATATAAATTTTGCTGTCCCTTGATCCTATTTATAGACGATTGAGGACGTCTTTTTTTCTTTACCGCCTTTTGCTGCCGACCTTTGTATTGTGCTCACGCATGAAGCTCTGCTAAGTGGAATGTTGTAGAAAACACGACGGCGCAGAAGGAGAATACAATTGATTTTCGTGCTTTGGTGTGCCACTTTCTTTCCTTTGCTTTGCAATTTTAACAAAAAAAGGTTGCGGATCCCACCATAAAGGGAACCCACTAACATTATCCGCAGCTCGCTTTGCTACTCTCCGTGCCATGGTGCTTGTTTGTGAACTCCCCATCAGCTTGCGGGGGGATGTTAGGCAAGATTTGGATTCTAAAACATCCTAATCTTCATATTTTTACATATGTGGATTACTCTGGTGCTGCAATTGGCAGTTATCTTTGTGCTGTAAAACACATCATTCCGCCAAAAAAAAAAAAAAAAAAAAAAAGGCCCAACAGCTATGTTTAGGTTTTTGAATCAAAATTCTCATTTCCATGTCATCAAACGACATCGTCCCTATTCCTCACCAAAAAGCTCTACGTTCTGATTAAATTGGAGGGAAAATTGATCATGATGGTTAAGATTCCCCATAGTCACCCTATCCCACACTCACCAAACCCAAAACGATTTTGACTATTTGATGCTACCGATCAACTTTCTATGTCATGATTTGAACCCGCTGAAGCAAAATTATTGAGGACACCATTAGTTAAAGTATTTCAATTGTGCTTCTTCCTTTCGTTTAAGGGTTATATGATATTAGTTTGATAACAATCTTTGATGATAGGGAATTACTCATGGGTGACGTAGATGGTTTTGAAAGTGACGATGTGGAGATCGATGAAGAACATGGTGTTGATGGAATTGAAAGAGACAATGTGGCGGTCGATAAATCTGATGGTGTCGATGGAGTTGAAAAAGATGATTTTGAAACAAATGAATTAGATGGTGTCGATGGCTTTGAAACAGATGGTTTCGGTGATGATCCTATTATGGGTAAATGTTTTTCTTCCCATGATGCTGCGTATGAATTTTATAACCTATATGCGCTTTTAAAGGATTTTGGTGTACGCAAAGATTATAACAAAAAGAGAAACAGAGAGATATATCGGAAGCAATTTGTATGCAGTAAGGAGGGACTTCAAAATTCGAAAGACAAAAGACGTGTTGAAGCATGTTTTTGGCGCGGAGACACGGACAGGTTGTCGTGCGAAGCTTTGGATTGCTATGTCTAAAGACAATGTTCGGGTTACTTTGTTTAAAGACACGGAAAGGTTATAAGTTATAGGGTCAGCCTTCTAAAGGAGGATAAATCTCTATGGAGAACAACAGTGTGTGATTCAGAGGGAGGTCCTAAATGCACTTGTTCTTGTGCGAAATTTGAGACCTATGGAATGCATGCAAACATATTCTCTTTTTGTTGAAAAGAAAATATTGCGATTTATCACCCGAGATAATCCATTATAATCTAGTAGGCAATCGATCAACTCACAAACACAATCGATAATAAGTAAGAACAAAAATAACACCAAATTTACGTGGGAAAAACCCTCAAGGAGAAAAAAACCACGGGAAGAGAAAACTCATTAATCAAAGAGTCAGATTACAATGATTTCTCTTTCGAGAACGCTCTTTCTCTTGTGCATCGCTCTTTAAACCCTAATTTTCTCTCTCTATCCATTTTCTACACAATAAGATATATATATCAAAAAATCAATGCCAAAATAACAATCTCCACCTTTGATATTTACTTCACTAACTATACCAGAGCAACTCAACCACGATTCACACAACAGCAAGTTACAAGCGAACCTCCGTGCCACAGCCTGGCATGCCCTCGCATCCCCCTTCGCGTGACGGGGATGTACCACCACAAACTCAGCATGAAGAAACGTTGATCAAGTCTAAACAACGCTCAAACTTGATCTTGGGAACTATCTTGGTAAGCATATCCGTCGTATTCTCCTTTGTGTGAACTTTTTGCAGATCTACAACCCCGAAATTCAAACACTCTCTAATCTTGATATAACAAACATCGATATGCTTCGTCCGAGCATGGTATACCTGATTCTTTGCCAAGTCAATCGCACTCTGACTGTCACATAACATGCGAACACCTTTTTCCTGCTTGAGTCCATGTTCCTCAACAAGATACTTCAACCACAATGCCTCTTTTTCATTCTCTGTCAATGCCATATACTCTGCTTCTGTGGTAGACAAAACAACCACATCCTGCAACACAGATCTCCAGCTCATAGATCCATCACAGAAAGTAAAAACATACCCACTCGTAGACCTTCTAGAATCCAAGTCACTGCCATAATCAGCATCAACCATCCCAACCACATCACTCCTTGCACTCTGACCATCAAACAAGATGCCACAATCTGTAATCCATGTCAAGTATCGAAAGATCTACTTTACAGCATTCCAATGCTCTCTACCTGGATTTGCCATATACCTACTAACTATACTAACCGCCTGAGTAATGTCTGGTCTGGTACAAACCATGGCATACATTAGGCACCCAACCGCATTAGCATACGGTACAAGAGACATGCGCTTCACCTCTTCTTCTGAGTCTGGGCACATCTGATCAGACAATTTGAATTGTGCACCTAAAGGAGTGAAAATAGGTTTTGCATCTCTCAGATCAAACCTTTCGAAAACCTTTTCAACGTAACCCTGTTGAGGCAGCCAAAACTTCTTCGTTGCTCTGTCTCTTCTAATCTCCATACCAAGGATCTTCTTTGCAGCAGCAAGATCCTTCATCTTAAACTCATTGCTTAACATCTTCTTCAACTGAAGAATGTCCTTCTTGCTCTTAGCAGCAATGAGCATATCATCCACATATAAGCTGAGCAACAAAACAGAACCATCACCACAAAAACGATAATAGACACAAGGATCATACTCACTTCGAGAGTACCCATGCTTCACCATAAACCCGTCAAATCGCTTGTACCACTGCATAGGTGACTACTTTAGACCGTACAACGGTCTCTTCAATCTGCAGAACAACCCTTCTTTGCCCGATTGTACAAATCCCTCAGGTTGATCCATGTAGATGGTCTCCTCAAGATACCCGTGAAAAAATGCTGTCTTCACATCCATATGCTCTAGCTCCATATCATATGCTACTACCAATGCGAGAATCAGTCTAATTGAGGTGCGCTTCACAACTGGAGAGAAAATTTTATTATAGTCCACTCCCTCTTTCTGAGAGTATCCCTTGGCTACTAACCGAGTTTTGTATTTACCTCCCTTCTTGATTCTGAGCACTCACTTGTAGCCAAGTGGTTTCGAGCCCTCTGGAAGTATCACCAACTCCCAGGTCTTGTTCTTTCTAAGTCACTCCATCTCCTCTACCATAGCTGTCAGCCACTTATCGCGATAATCAGTCTTGACAACTTCAGAGTAACTGCCTGGTTCACTGTCACCAGCAACAGAAGCAAAGGCTATCATCTCCTCGAAACCATACCTCTCAGACGCCTTTGGATTCCGCTTTCCTTTATCCAAGGCAATGTTGTAGGGCACCTGCTGTTGTTCTGGAACAATTGCAGTTTCCTATTTCCTATTGTGCTCCACCCGATCAGAATCACTAGAACTCTGAAGATATTGATCTGAAACCTGTTCTTCTTACACTTTAGGAAGCTCCACTTGAACTGATTCCTCCTTCGCACCGTCTACTCCTTTCTTCTGCTTCACCATGTGATTCTCATAAAAAACCACATCCCTGCTAATCAGCTTTTTCTTTGCTGCAGGATCCCACAACCTGTAACCCTTTACACCGACTTCATATCCAGAAAAGATGTATTTCTTGAACCTTGCATCTATCTTAGACCTCTCAGAATTCTGCATATGGACATAACTAGGACAACCAAATATTCTCAACATAGAATAATCAACAGGTTTTTCTGACCATACCTTTTCTGGAACTCTGTGATCAATGACTGCTGAAGAACTCCTATTAATGAGAAAACAGGTAGTATTGACTGTCTCAGCCAGCAACTCTTAGGCAAATTCGCGTTAAATCTCATACAATATGCTCTCTCCAACAATTTTCTGTTTATTCTCTCAGCCACCCCGTTCTGCTCTAGCGTTCCCCTGATTGTGAAATGCCTCGTGATTCCTTCATCATTGCAGAACTGCATAAACTGATCATCCTTGTATTCTGTCCCATTGCCTGATCTGAAGTACTTCAGTTTCTTCCCAGTCTGAGTCTCAACCCGAGCTTTTCACTGCTTGAAGATGCCAAATATCTCTGATTTATGCTTCATGAAGAGAACCAAAACCTTCCTTGAGTAGCCATCAATGAAGGTGACAAAATACTGAGCTCCACCATTCGAGATATCTCTGATAGGCCCCCAGGCATCAGAATATACATAATCAAGCACACCCTTGCTAGTATGAGATCCAGCCTTAAAGCTCACTAGCTTCTGCTTCCCATACACACAAAACTTGCAGAAGTCCAATTTACAAGACTTGACACCTTTGAGCAACTTCCTCTTGTAAAGGTGTGACATACCTCCTTCACTCAAATGCTCAAGACAAAGATGCCAAAGTTTTGTGTCATCTCCATTGGACTCTCCACTAGATGAAACCGCAGCTTCATCTATCACCGTGCTTCCAATCAGCATGTACAGATTCCTTGTCCGTTCAGCCTTCATAATTACCAACGACCCTTTCAGCACTCTCATCTTGCTATCTCTGATTGACACAACACAACTTGTAGTGTCCAAGGTCCCAACTGAGATCAGGTTTTTCCTAAGGTATGGGACATACCTCACATCCCCAAGTATTCTGACAATGCCATCAAACATCTTCACCTTCACTTTACCTAACCCAGCCACCTTGCAAACCGTGTCATTTTCCATAACCACATGAAAAAATACTAATTGGGTAAGGGAACCTATATAAATTATCCTCGTCGTGTCGGTCGAACTGGCTAACTCCGTCTTTTCAAATCGGAAATCAAGGAGTCAACCAGTGGTGCTTGCTCAAGGCCCACTCATCCTCCACTGCACGGAGTTAGAGTATCAAACCATTCTCTAAACTGACACATATGAAATGAACATCCGAAGTCCATGATCCACTCGTTCCTCTGATCATCACCTCGAGGTGGTAGTGCAATTTCATGGGATTCAGCAACTCCAGAAGTCACGTAGAGATCACCGTCGTTGTTTTTGACCATGCTGTTTTTCGAAAAATTATGGTGCATCTAGCTGAAGGAAGATTCAGACCACCCACAAGCACGCAAGCTAATGAGAGTGATATGGAGACTGATACGATGATGAAAAGTGTTGAGCATGACATCTTTTATGTATATATGATGGCTGGGATCTTTTTTGTATGATCGCCAGGTTCTTTTTGTATGGTGGCTGGGGTGTTTTTTTTTTTTGCTTTTTTTCTTGTGTATGGTGGCTAGGATCTGTTTTGTATGATGGCTGGGAGCATTACATTATCATGTCACCATGCTGTACAAACAACTAAAGCTGATATAATATAAGCTGTAACGGTTTATGTTTCTTATTGTATCATTTACACTCACAACCTTTAGAACTTCAGCTATTCGTGTTTTTGTTTACAGGATGAGCTTTGAGCATAGAATGCATATCAACTCAGTTGAAGGATCGAGTGTTGCAGCCAGAGCGATAATTTTCCAGTTCATTGTTTACCCTTCTGTGTCTTGGTACAAAAGAGTCATAAAGGCTGCTATTAGGAGGAACCTTGTGACTTATTGTTTCGGGTATCGTTGGATGCCTGTCGTAAATACATTAGCCCCTGTCACCTTGGAGTCTTCAGAGTTATCTTAGGGAAGCTTGATTTAGCACTACTTGTTAGCTCCAGGAATGTCTGCTTTGTCATGCAGATGAACTCCATTGCATGAACTCACAGTAGTATTCTTGTTATTTGAGCTGATTATTCGACAACATAGTATACAAGTTGTTAGCTCCAGGACTGTACAAGAAAACTCAGTTCAAAGGACTAAAACAGTGCGCCACTGCAAACATCGTCAAACTTTATAACTTACAGAAAATTTGCTGGTGCACAATCTCCTTAATCAAGAAAAAGAACATCAAATACTCATACAACAAAGTAGGACCATAAACGTTACAAATGCCGAGTACATTACATGATAACTACAAAATAAATTAGATAATAGAACCAGATAGTAAGCTAAATCTACATAATAGTCATCCGCGACACAACAAGTACCGAAAATATTAAAATTACATCATCACAACCTTGAAGATAGCAAAAACAAACAAAGAAAATATCACGCCTTGACAGAAAATAACGCAACAATCACCTTCTTCATATTTGTCATCTCTGACAACACTTCATTGCAATAATCGATTCCCCAACTTGGCATTCTCTCCTTGTTGTACTATTTAAAATAACTGCAACCACATGGATAATCAGGACAATTATAAGATCTGCGTCCAGGTTTTCTTTCATTATGTGCTCTCCTTGGTGAAACAGGGAGACCATATCTACATCGATAACCATGATGAAACTCGTTAGGAACACCTCCATGAAGCACGGAAACGGCCAGCATTTCAAGTTTGATAGAACCTGCCAAATGAGAATGAAGCAACTATAAAAACCAACAAACAAAGAATGACAACCAGAACTCTTGGTTTCAAAATTGGCAGCTATCACCTTGCTTATCTTGAAGCATAGTGAAGCAACCCTGAAGACTAACAAACAACAACGACCCAAATTAAAACAAATCACACTCAAATATTCAAACTCCAATTCTGCAATCCTAAATCGAAACCCAAATCAAGGAACCCAAATTTCGTAACCCAAATAAGAAATCTAAATATCTCGAACCCCTAAATCTATGTATAGTTAATCCAAACCGAAAAAAAACTCTTTCAAATCATCAGAGAATTAAGTTCGTTTTAGGATTTGTTGCAAGGCACAAAAACCTTCGCGGCTGGAAGAACTTCGTCAGTTTGATGCCTGCGATTGTGGGAATGGGAATGGTTAGCCGAACTTTGATGACTGGAGAATGAGAGTAGTACCCAAATGCAGAGTATAGGGACAACGTCGTTTGATGACATGGAAAGGGGAGTTCTGATTCAAAAACCTAAGCCTTTTTTCTCTTGTACGGAATGATGCGTTTTACAGCACAAAGGTAGCTGCCAATTGTACCACCAAAGCAATCCCCTTCATATATTACAAATATTGTTATGTATTACTCCCTTTCTTTTGTCTAATCAGGATATTCTAAAATATTTATAATATTTTTCATTTGAAAAAGTTATGTCATTAAAAATATAATTCTATCCTCACTTGAAATCATATCATATCAACCCATTATCTTTTTTCTCCCTCATCTTTCACCCCCTTCTCTTGGAAGGATAAACAAGTAAAATGATCGAAATTCAACCCTCATATAAATCTTTGTGCTTAGTCAATTTGTTGTATAAATTTTGAGACGGAGGGAATATATATATATATATATATATATGTTTGCTGGAATACAATGAATAGGTGATTGAGCCTCCAAAATATACTGCTTTCTTTAAAGCACATATAGAAACATGGGGCTGCTTGTTCTTCCCGATCTCGACTGAATCAATGTCAATAAAGAGACTGATGGCGTTAGAGAGTTTTATGAAAGAACATGGTGTCTGAATATGCTTTGCATGGAACCTTAGATTGTTTATTTGACTCAGACTTAATCGCTTCCATGTCTGTGCATTATCACAGCATAATTGACATGTGATGTACTCAACACGAGACATTTTTAACTTGGAAAAACTCTTCGAAATACGAGAGAGAAAAAACCACGTAATTGATATCGGAATCCATCCAAAATCTTCACTATGACTGTTTTGTTACAAAACCATGTCCCGTAGTAGCTACAAAACCTAAATATCAACATATAAAGTATGATAATGTCTGTAAACCCATCACGTAGGGTTACATGAAGAACGAACATCAATCTTATATGTTTATAGGAAGAAAGACGTTGTACATACATTCAAAGGAATTGAACTCCAACTCTTGATGTTGCGATCGATCTTCATTATTTTTCTGATGTGTTTGCTTCTGCACATTTTGTAAATGACAAAAAATAATAAAAAAAAACAAAATAAACAAATAAACAAATAGGTTAGTTAGCATGAACAATATATGTCAGCCTTGTCCTGTACAAATTGCTACATATGTAATTTATAGGAGTGCAACTATGAACACGGGTCAATGGTTATGGTATAAGCTGGACTTAGCTCAAATTTTTGGGATAATTAAAGAACTAATCACTTGATAAAACTACAAACAGTGTTGTCTCCCTCAGGATGTTGTACAACTTATACAACTTTCACAACAACAAAAGAACTAGTGGCGTCTCAATGCTTCAAATTTTAGCGTAAGCTGACCTATCTCCCCTTTCAATGTGGGATTCACAAGATTTGTCAAGTGCACAACTTCTGGGTAGGCAATGGTCTTACCTTTTTCTCGATCTTTTGGGGTTGGCATCACTCTTTGAATCCTGTCCGATAAAGCCATGTAGTGAAACCTAAAGCCAAAATGTTCCCGTCACCAATTCTGAAAGCAACATACTCAACAACGTAACAGGAATCTGATATAAATACGATGAACTTTATTACTTGTCATTTCGAGGCTAAAACGCAGCCCTCAACTGGCTAATGTTTGCCTCAGGTCATCCTTCTTTGCGCTCAAATATACCATATCCATATAATCTGGAATACCCATGAAGCGTTACCAACCTAACATAAAAAACATACGCTGTGATGAATAATTCCCTTTACAATGCAAATGGTGAGCCTCAAGGGACCACAATCTAGCACTCAAACTAAAGAGAAGACAAATATAAACTTCAAAGCGTGGCCAGAATACCAAAAGAATTACCTTCCAAGGTAAGCAGGAATGAGAATTAATAAATGCTACAAGGCCACTGCTCCAAGGTAATTGCTCCAAAATCGCCTAAAACATGATCTTGGAATTCAGTGGACAATTTATTACAGAAATGCACAGTAACACTAACCATAATTTTCGACAAACACAGTTCATATGAAGTTTATAGTTGATAAATGGCAATCACGTTATTGTCAAATCATACCCTCTATTTCTTTCGTCATTATGATTTTCAAGTATATTATCAATTCCACCAAATTGTAAGCCAGTAACAAAATCTCGGGGTTTCGAAATAGTGACTTGGAGGATGCCATTGTCCACCACCTCATAAACACAAATAAGGATGTAATGATGTAATTTCATCATGAGAGCATAAAACCACAATAAATATGATTCCAATTTATCTAGCGTCATCGTCACCAATCGAAAGCCGACTCGAGCTATGTAGCGAGTAGCTCAAGTCACCAATAGGAAAAGGTCTTTTATGTTTCGTATGATATTCTTACCTATGCATCGAACTTTCACTATGACTCCTGGCTCTCCAATAACGAATCAACATATGCCCGTTGCAAGTGGCGCAAAGCACGGCACCTCTCCCCAGTCAGTGACTGCAACGCGGATTTTCACCAATCAAACTTTCCTGGTATTGAAACACCAACAGTCTTCTCGATTTTCACCCCAAACATGTTAGGTATCTGTGCATCATCCGTCATGACAGGAATGTCGAAAAATCTGACCCCAACAAGAGGCACATCTATCTGCATGAAGTAAGTTTAATCATATGTGCAAGTCAACTAGAAATTTCTCTTAAAAATTAGCGTACCACGTTTAATGTTCAGTTTATTTTACCCTATCATTTTCAAAAATAACAAATACCTACAGGGCAACATAGTCTCCAACCAACAAAAAGTATAAAACAGACTGCATGTAAGCCATGGGATCTTGAACAATTAAAAGAGTTGGATGATGACATGCCAGTATAATCAGGGGAAGAACCATGCAAAAGTTACATCATAAACCTACAGATTGTTCGACTGAGCTTTCTCCTTGGAGCAGTGAGTTTAATTGCTGCTTCAAAATAGACATAGAAGAGCCTAGCTACCATGGTGAAATGTCCCATTTTATATAAGCCCTTTTCTTCTCTGCATTAATAAAAGGATCCAATTTAGTAAAAGATAGGGAATCACAAGGGCAAGAACTGTAAGGTAAACAAAAGAAATTACCGAACTTCAATGTCCGCAATTTTAAATGTATGTGAATTCTCTGCCTTAGCACAAGTCAGTTGAAAACTTCGTGGTACACGACATTCTAGGTACAGTTTTCGTCTCTGTTGTCCTTATTCTCGATGATGATCTTGAGACCCTCAGGAGATGTGAGCCTAGATACAGCAACATAAAGCTGCCCATGACAGAAAACTGGCTCTTGAAGATATAACCCTGCATACTTCAAGGTTTGACAGCCTTGGCTCTTGTTTATAGTCATGGCGAAGCATGGTGTTACGAACGGGTCAGTTAATAATAAAATACAAACACTAATAAGTACGCAAAATAAATAAGACAAAGAATTTTACGTGGAAACCCTTGCGGGAGAAAACCACGGGCGGTTGACGACGACGAAGAATCCACTAACAACATGAGGAAATACAAAAGGAGTACACTCAAAATATTGAGAATCTCACAATAAGGGATAGAGATAATAATCTCTAAGACAAATCCTTTAAACCCTCAATGTATTTTTGTGTGTATATGTAAATAGTGCAACTCTTTTTTTCTTTTGTTTTTCTTTATCTTTTCCACTTTTTTTTTTCTTTCCCACTAACTCTTCCTCTCCTTTTCACCAAAACTCCCCGAGCTCTCTTCCTTCTCCAGCTCTCCTGCC
>JAOVYX010002282.1:0-11921 GCA_035668315.1 Drosera spatulata
ACTTTTGGGTAATCTTGGTCAGTGATATTAGATGGTTCTTTGTATGCTTTGACTTGCCGAGGACCCAACAGAGCAATGTCTTTAAGGTGAGTCAGCTTGGAAATCTAGAGACAGGTCAAAGTAACGAGAGCTCTCAGATTATGCGAATAAGCAACACAATGGTTATAGAGTTGTGTGACTTGTCGATGTCGGCTATGAGGTGCTGAACACTTCAACCTTCATGCATCTGGTTTCTGCTGCTATCGTCTCCATCGCCTTCTGCTTTCAGGAAAGATCATGTTTAAGACGGCCATGTATATACACATGCCCCTTTTTACCGCAGAATGGATCTTAATATTTGATGAAGTGTATTACACCTTTGGTTCGGGTTTCCATGGATTTGTATTGCTATGCGACCGTGAATATATCTTGTTTGTTGAAGGTTTTAACATATATTTGTTGAAGTTTGTCGTGGTTGCTGTTTTCTTTTCTGTGTTCGTCGATTAATTCATGCTTGTCTGTTGTATTTGATTTCTTTCCGATGTATGTTGGATGTGTTATCTTTCAAGCATGGCTGTGCGGTGCTCTCTCCTTGCTTGGTTGCTGTGATGTTCCACGCCTATTTCGTCGAGGAAAAAATGCCTTTGATTGTGTTGCTGCTCCTTGTGATGGTGGAGTGGTTGTTGATGTCTGAGAAACCCAGGTTCAGAACATTGTTTGTACGTAATATGTTTGCGTGATGTGCCTGAGTCCGCTGATGGGTTCGGATTAATCGTTGTTGATCCCTTGATCATGTGTGGAACTTGACTCCAAGGAAATGCTGGTTTCAGATCCGGCTTTGGTTTATGGTTGCACGCCCCTGCGACCAAGGTTTGGTTTGTGCCAAGTCGCACGCTGTTTGAGCTTGTCGGTATTGGAGTTGCTTCCTTGAATATCCTTGGACTCTTCATATCGGGAAGCCGTTAGTCAGATTTTATGGATCCTATGTTACAAAATCGAATTCATGCTGGCATTAGAGCCCATGAAACCCGAAAACTACGAGAGACGTCAGCTTACGATTCTAGCAGTAGCTCCCAAATTAATTTTCATCGATAGTAGCTCCCAATTTACTTGATGAAATCTTTTGGGCTCTTGTGGTTACACAAACGTACCATTATGTATGTAGTACATTCAGATCCATATAAATATGAGAATCACCATCTAATGAATTTCTTGATATAATCGTTTATCCAGTTTAGGTGTTAAATTATTGATTTTTAATCTGAACAAGAAAATCTCTTGTCATTCACTCCTCTCGTCCCACTTATTTTTGTAACGTTTTGACTTTATATCCATGTCGATATAAAGTTTGACATACGTGTAACGACAATCAAATATGGTTTTTTATGAATTTATCATGAAACATCAATGATTGTGTAAGTTACGTACTTCAATCTAATATATGAAAATGATACTCCCTCCGTCTCATATTAATCACAATGTTTTTCTATTTGGTCAGTCTCAAAAAAATTATAACCTTTTCTCTTTTGGTAACCTCTCAATCTCATTTACTACAGTACATCTATTATCTCCTTTCACAAATATTACAGCAAATCCCACTTTCACAAAAAAAAAAATCCTTTATTTATCAAAATCAACATAAATTCATCACTCGTATAAATTTTCATGTCGAGTTAAAACGTTTCAATAAGTATATGACGAAGGGGGTATATGTCACGAAAAAATTAGACGTGATTTGATATGAAAATGAGACCTATATTCATACATATAGAATAATGGTCCATCATTTTCAGATAAATTACGATACGTTAATTTGACAGAATTATTAAGGAATGGATTGACCTTATGAATTTTTATCAATAATGCTCTTATTAGTATAATGACCTTATCAATAAGATTGTGAGTGAATACAGAAAATAAATGTGAAAATTGTGGGTGGATAGAAAAAAATAATAATAATAAAAAATTTAAAATAAAAAGAAATATTTTAAAAAAATTGACATAAAAAATTTATTAATTTAAAAAATATATCGTAATTTATATGAAAAAAAAAATTATATAATATACAAACATCATGTGAAGCGAACGGAGTACGCGCAAAATGCTCGGAGTCGCAACTCCTTCTTGTCGTTAGAAACAACACTTGACTTCGAATCGATCAACGTACTCGTACATAGAACTCCTAATAACGAAGGAGAGCGAGCCGCACCTTCACCTCACATCCCAATTTCTCCACCACCGCACACGGCGTCCCCGCCGCCGCATCACCACCACCGTCAATCCCCAAAATGACGATCCATTCCCTTCTAATCCAAAAACTCCTCTCAACAAACGCCCACATTGGGCGCCGAATCACGACGAACCACATAAAACCCTACGCGTTCGGATCCCGAAACGGACTCACGATCCTCGACTCCGACAAAACCCTAATCGCCCTGCGCGCCGCCCTCTCCTTCCTCTCCTCCCTCCTCCGCCGCAGCGATAATAATGCTCGGTTTCTATTTGTCAACACGAATTCGCTACACGACCTCATCGTGGAGCACATGAGGACAAAGATCGGGATTCAAGGGTCTCAGGAATATTGGCGTCTCACAGGTATTTGAACGCGAGTAGTGTAAATTACCGATTAGTGTTTCGTTTCCGTGTCATGGAACTTGAATCAGAGAGACTGTTTCCGCTGTCCTCTGGTGTCTTCGGGTATCGAATCCTTGACCTCATGTTTAGAGGGAACGGCTTGAGTCAACTCCACCTGACATAAAAATTGCACATCAGCATTTCTTGTCATGGAACTTAAGCTAGGTCGCGAAGCTAATCTAAGTTCATTGCATGATATAAATTAGGCACATTATTGCAAGCAGGAGTAGAATCAGAGTGATGTTGTAGGAATTTCATATGAGCATAATTATTATTCATGTCTGACAGGTTTCCTGACGAACAATTCGAGTCCGAAGAAGTTTAAGTCGAGACGGAAGAAATTGTGCTTTGCGCCTCCTGTTGCGCCACATTGTGTGGTGTTGTTGGATGCGGGGGGAAAGGGGAAGGGGAGGAGTGCGGTGGTGAATGAGGCGACGAGGCTTGGGGTTCCGATTGTCGGGTTGGTCGATTCGAGTGCGGAGTGGAAGACGTTTAGTAAGATCACGTATCCGGTGCCATGTAATGATTCGGCTCAGTTTGTGTATTTGTTTTGTAATTTGATTACGAAGACGTTTTTGTATGAGAAGAAGAGGATGAAGGAGGAGGCGGAGGAGGGAGGTGATGTGGGTTTGAAAGGGAGGATTAAGGCGGCGATTGATGAGTCGTTGAAGAACAGTAGTAGTAGTAGTAGTAGTAGCAGCAGCAGTTCGTCGGAGGAGGAGGAAGAGAGTGATCCTTCTAGGTAAATTCTCAGCTCAATTGTATGTTTTGTTGATGAAGTTATGGTCTTGTTTATTGAAATGTTCGGAGAAGATGCTTGGTAAATTACTAGTTGTCTAAAAGAGTGAACTTGATTAGTACCTGATGTTTCTTGTCCGTTTTGTTTCGTTTACTTCCGTTTGCAAATCATTAACCGGTTTCTCTTCATACAAAGACATGTATAACTATAGAGCTCAAACTACTTCTACCGAAAACACTCTGGTTTTGTTTTCAGTTTGATCATGTATCTAGTGTGATTGCAAATGTTATTTTTTCCTTTCAATTACGTCTTTCAGCGACAGTGACGATTCCGAGAGTGAAAGTAGCAGTAGCAGTAGTAGCAGTTCATCATCGGTGGAGGATAGTGATTCTTTTAGGTGACTTCTCAGTGCAGTTTTGTGTTTGGATGATACGTTGTTGGTCTTGTTTTGCTGGTTGTGAGGATAGTGATTCTTGGTATCTAGTGTATTTAAGATCAAACTTTCATTGAAACTACGAAGAGTTTGGATCGTGGTGTCATGATGAAGGAAATAGACAATGAAATGTATTAAAGATCAAATTTGATTGAATCTTAGTTGAGTTTCAATCGGGGAGTCATGATTAAGGAGCTTGACAATGTCTTACTTTTCTTGCTCGAATTAGGAAGGTGACGTTGTCTGTAGTCCAGTTATTTTTCGATTACCCAGTGTATTCTTTCTTTTTGATTGTTTGGCCATCTGTTTGTGAAGCTTGGATTGATTTCTCATCAAGCAAGACATGTAGGAGGGAGCTCCAACTGTTTCTTGTGCAGCTGTGCTATAACACTTTGTGTGGTTCCATCATCCATGCCCATATGAATCTGTTGCAATCGCGAAAGTCTACTAAACTATTTTCCTTTGATTTTCCCCTTTCAGTGACAATGATAGCGACAGTGATGATCCTGAGGGAAAAAAGGTTGACAAGGGAACTCCTGTATAAAGATGAGGCCAAGGCTGTCCCAACATAGCTCAAATTTGTGATGGTAATTATAAGGCTGAGCTTCCATGTAGTTGTTTCCATGCTTATTTCAATGGTATGTTCTGAATTTTGGAAGTAAGTGAACACAGTATCTGAATGGTCGTTTAATTGATGTTGATTGCAGGTTTGTTCCTGTGGGCAAAGGATCTTCGGTTAGATGCCGCTGAGTTACTTGTGTGGTGGAAGACTTGCTGGTTTGCTGCCCTGTTAGCGAGTGGGCGAATTGTGTTTTGGAAGAGGGTTGTTTTTCTTGAAGGTCTGGGTCAGTGACTCTGTATTTATGCCCAAGAAGCCATGCAAGGGTTCTTTTGTAGCTTCACAGTGTTGTTTACTAATTATTACTGTTTTGGCACCCTGTTCCGAATAAGTTGGTGTAATTCTTTTCACAGAACTGATGGACGTGTTGTGTGTTTTAGCTAACTGAAATTAAGAGCTTTTGTTACAGATTTGATTCTAAATTCTCCATTGTTCCGGTGGTTCCTCATTTTATTATTAGCTTGTGGTTTGCGCTTTGCAGACACTTTGACCATTGCATGCCTACTTCATCGAGATTAAGTTTCGAAGTCTATTGATCTGAATAGTATTAAGACTGCTAGTGTATTTGGTTGCTTCATGGATTTGCATTTTTTGTTCTCATAAATTTTTCGACTTTTTAAACATGTCTTGTAGCGGTTGTGAAAATTTTCAAGGTGAAGCCTTCATGGTGTGGTTTGCACTTTGGCTTCGGCTCGCTCTTGCTCGCTTATGATTACATGCATCAGTTTGTTGAGGCACCCTACTGTCTATTTCTGGAGGGACTGGTCGACTTTCCTATATCAGCTGTGTATTATAGCAGCAGCTATGTATCTCCCTCTTGTCTAGACACAGGATCTGGGAGGGTAGTGAAGCTGGCGGAGGAAGGAGAAGAAATTCGATGGTTATCTTCCATGAAAGGTTGAATTTGAGTCTTGAACTGGTTGAAGTTTCAGTGTCGCGACCAACTCTTGGATATGCTTTCTACCTCATGGTCTTTCGCTGATGTTGAGGTCATGCTCAGAGTTCAAAGATCTCTGTTTGCCTGAAGAAGTTAACTCGATAATCCATGCCACCAGGATTTTCTTCAGACAGGTTATCATCAAGTTGATAATTTCCGTACGTCTGTCTTACAGGAGTTGAAAAATCAGCAGAACTGAGTAAGCATACCTTCGACCTCACCTTTTTTTTTTTTTTTGTGTGGAAAGTGTCCAATCAAACTTAAACTTAATTGTTCATATTTTTGATACATATATTTATTATAGAATTGTTTACATGACTGTAAGTTCATGAGCGGCACCATTCTTCTGACGAGAGACCCACGAGCAAACAAAGTGTGAAAACAAAGACAACATCCCCATACAATCTTCTATTATGCTGCCCTCCTGTGACAGGTCAGCTTTCCTTCTATGCAGCATCCGGTCTATATGTTGGCAATCTGTTTCCAGCATCACATGTGTTAATCTGAGAGGTTGATATGGCTTCCCCAATTACAGGTCTGAGCTCACCCTCTACACATCGACTCACAACACCACATACTCGCCTATTCCAGTCTCGTGCAATCGCCCCCATACTTGGTGTCTCGTAGATGATTCCACGTTTATCTTCATGGTGTCATGCGGGGGAGCCTTCCAGCGCTTCGGTGTCGACTTCGATTGAGCAGCTTGCATGTCTGATTCCTTCCCCGTACTAATCCTCCCCTTCATTCTCATAGCTGTAACCACCAGGTACGAAGGCTTTACCTCCCCTCTATGGACCCTCTGATTTCGATTTATCCAAATGCCATACAAAATAGCTGCGATCTGAGCTGCTGATGTTGCATCCTTTGCTTCCATTATACATCTAAGCCAATCATCAAAAGACGAGCTGGTTATGTCCCAGGTTCGCTTTCATTACTGTGCTCCTCGGAAAATACTTCGCTTTCAATGTTCGAGCTGCTAGTGTCTGTGGTTCCTCTACCAGTCGCCATCCAAGTTCCCCCTTTCTTTTTGGCGAACACAGCCGTTCCCATCGCATCCAATGTATCCGCTTCTTATCAACCTTTGATCCCCACAGGAACTTGTTGCTCTCCTTGTGTAACTCCCATACAACTCCCTCCGGCACTCGAAAACAACTCACGAGATATGTAGGAATGGCTTGCAACACCGCCTTAATTAGCACTTCCTTACCCGTTGTCGAGAGAAGCCTACCATCCCATCTTGAATTGCTTTGCGGAATCTGTCTTTGACACCCTCGAAAATCACTTTCTTGGAGTGTCGTACTACCGATGGCATACCAAGGTAAACCCCTAGGTCATTTGCCTCTTGAACCCCTAGAATAGATCTGAACTCCTCCCTGAGGCTCCTCCAGGCATTAGGACTAAAACAAACAGTGGACTTCTCCTTATTTATTTTTTGACCTGATGCCTGCTCGTACACATGAAGAATCTGTTGAATAGTCGTTGCTTCTCCCCTTGCCTTTTTCCCAAATAACGCGCTATCATCAGCAAAAAGTAAGTGATTAACCTTAGGTGCATTACGGCAAACTGCCACTCCTGTTAGTTGTCCCTCAGCTGCTTTGTTCTGAATAAGACATGACAGCACCTCCGCGCATAATGTGAAGAGGAAGGGGGACAAGGGGTCTCCTTGACGAATTCCCCTTGATGGTCGGAAAGGTGCTGAAGGTACACTATTTACCAGAACTGAGGATCACACAGTTGATATACAGGTCCATACCAGATTAGTCCATTTCATAGAGAAATCCATACGCAGGATGAGAACTCTAATGAATGACCATTCCAAACGATCATACGTCTTTTCCATATCCAGTTTCAAGGCATAGAAGCTATCCCTCCCTCCTTTCTTATTCTTTATGAAATGCATCGTCTCAAAGGCGGCAATGACGTTATCTGTGATAAGTCGAATAGCCACAAATGCCCCCTGTGAATCAGAAATAAGTGAAGTACTCGTTTCAAACGGTTAGCCACAGTTTTTGAAAGTAAGTTATACGTTACATTGCACAAGCTTATCGGTCAGAACTGTGATGCTTTCCTGGGATTCTTTGCTTTTGGAATCAGAACTATAAGAGTGGCATTGATGTGATCTATGTTTTGCCATGATCCTTCATCATTTCTGGGCCCACGACATCCCAATGAGTTTTGAAGAATTGAGCATTGAGCTCATCCGGACCCGGCGCTTTGCTTCCATGCATCTGATTCAAGCTTTCTTTAACCTCCTCTGCTGTGAAAAGTTCATCCAAGGATGCGGCCTGTTCTTGCGTGAGAATGGAGGACCAGGTCAGTGATTCCAAAAAATCCATGTTACCCTGTTGTGCAGCGAGCAAACCTAAAAAGTAATTGCTGAGTATATTCATGATGTTCCCAGAATTGGTAGTCCAGTTGCCCCTTTCATCCTCCAGCCCATATATTGTATTTCTTAGTTTACCTCGACTGGCTTGTGCATGAAAGAATGGAGTATTTTTATCCCATCCCTAAGCCACGTGATATTTGCACGTTGTGCCCAATATGACTCCTCTTTCTGTAAGAGATCATCGAGGTCTGCATGTAACTCTGCAATCTGATCCAGGTCGTCTAGTTCGTCTACATACATGTGAAGCTGTCAAGCTGACTCTGTTTTCCCTGATCTTTCTCTTAATATGACCAAACTTTCCTCTACTCCAGGATTGCAGGGCCTGGCTAACTGTTCGAAGATGCACCTTAGCATTGACATCCGTGGAAGATCCCTCTGAATCCCACGCTGCTCTGACTATCGCCTTGCATTCCTCCTTGTCCCAGCAGATTTCATATCTGAATATGTTCCTCTGTTGTGTTGCATTATTTACATCCTCGGGGCAATATATGGAACCCCATCTGATATGCACAGTAGGTGATCGGAAGCCGCTGTAACCTTGTTGTATACTATTGTTGATGGAAAGACGTTCATCCAATAGAATTTGCAAATGCCCCGATCAAGGCGTTCTTGTACCCAACGGTTTCCCCGGACCTTGTGACACCATGTATATTTAGGGCCACAAAACCCAAGGTCTGTCAATCGACATTGGGTCATAGTGTCATGAAACGCTTCCAGTAATCGGGGATTGCGGTGTGCACCTTCTTTTTTCTCATGAGTATACAAGATTTCATTAAAGTCACCGCAACATAACCAAGGAAGAGATATCGTGTCAGAAAGCTGTCGTAGCGCCTCCCATAATCTATCATGCTGATCCATTCTTGGCTCATCGTAGAAACCAGTAAATTTTGATGTTCAGTTCAGATGTTAATTTTCCTCTCTTGATTTGTGATACAAGTAACTCCATGAATCTTGACCGACGGATAAAATAAAGTTCACAGTAGAAGTTTATTTGAACAGGTGCAATCTATGCAATTATGTGCTTGTTGTTTTCCATGCCTGCTATTGCTCTTTCTTTTGTGTGCTGAACTTGCCGTCGTGATACAACTTGTGCTGCCTGTCTAAAGTTGGTCGACAACTACCCGGGATTTAGCTTTCTGTTCTAAAGTTTCAATCCCTTGGCTTCCTCGGTTTCCTGTACAGAGAATTCCAGTACAGTTCCAAAAATATTAATGGTGTTGTAAGTGTCAGAGTCATGGATTCGACCCATGTTTGCTCGATCTTAGTAGATACTGTAATGTCGGATAAGCATATACCTCAATTTATCCGCACGAAAAATTAGTCCAAAAAATGCTGGTAAGTTGAACTGATAAACCGAAAGATTAACCAAACCACCTCTCTTCAGGTTTGGAACATCACCCCGCAAAACATGGGACAAACCGTTATGGTCTGCCACGTGTCCTGTGTCCATACAATGTCAGGATAGAGATCCAGTAACTGAAAAATAACTGCCAAAAACTAGACAATGTCTCTCAACCGCCGCCGCCCTGTCACACACTACAAATCCCACTCCTCCCCTCGACTCTCCACCCTTTCCCACTCCTTCCCTTCAAAGAACTCATCAAACTTATCAAACATATCATACAATGGAACCTTTCTCACTCGATTTCCCTCTCGCTCCATCGACCCCGAAGCAGGAGTTGCCCTCCCCGGTCGTCGGATTCCCCTCTCCTATGGCCTCCACGGCCATGATGGCATCAGCGGCTGCTAACTATGCCTCGTCTTCTGGCTTCGCCCAGCACAGGCATTTTGGGTACGAAAGCCCGAAGAGGAAGTGGACCAAATTGGTTAATGTTGGTTTTTCAGGGACTAATTCTAGCCACGGGTTGCCCCTGAATAAACCGAGACCCAAGAAACCTGACCCTAGTGCGCCGAAGATCACTAGGCCGTGCAGTGAGTGTGGTAGGAAGTTTTGGTCTTGGAAGGCCTTGTTTGGGCATATGAGGTGTCACCCTGAACGCCAGTGGCGTGGGATCAACCCGCCTCCTCAGTTCAGGCGTGAGGCGCTGTCTCCTGGAAGCCAGCCTGTTTATCATAGGAACATGACAGATGATGAGCACGAAGTCGCTTCCTGCTTGTTGCTCCTGGCAAATAGTGGGAGTGTTGTTTCAAATCCTGTCACAAGCATTACCGTTGGGGATGTTGGCACGCTAGATTGTCCTGACAGGTATGGGAGCGAAGTGCTGATGATTACTAATGGCGAAATTGGCAGTAGTGGGCACGAGATTGTTGAGGGCTCAGCGATTTCGAGCATAGGCTGTCAGTTCGAGTGTTCGAGTTGCAAGAAGACATTCAGGTCTCACCAAGCATTGGGAGGGCACAGGGCGACTCACAAGAACGTCAAAGGGTGCTTCGCCATCACAAGGAACGATGGCTTGCCAATGGTGGCGGAGGAGGGAGCGACGGATGATTCCAGGAACGAGAGAGTAGTAGCAGACAGTGGCACTTGTGGCGGGGCTGACCGAGATAAGATGATAGTGGTTATAGGTAATCACAGATGCAGTATATGTCCGAGGACGTTCACTAGCGGACAAGCTTTGGGTGGGCACATGAGATGTCACTGGGAGAGGACCGACGAACCCTTGCTGGTGACGCCAAGAGATGGTTCTTCGGGTTTAGACTTGAACTTGCCAGCTCCGTTGGAAGATCCTGCTTTCCTGGTGTTCAACTGGAACTCAAGTTAGGCATTTGACAGGCACACAACTCAGTCCCAGACGACTCTCGATACTAAATTAACTCCATTGTTGTTGTGACATGTTCTGATATTTCGTGATGTTACGATTTTACTGATGTAGTAGTTCCAACTCACCAATTGTGTGTAATGCGAAATTGAAATGGAAATGTATCGGTACTTTGCTCATTCGACTCTATATTGTCTTGTTCATTGTTCCTTCTCAACTTTCAGAAACTAATATGTTAGCTATGGAAATATAAGTGTTAGCAATGGAAATATAAGTGCAACATACGTGTGGTCAAGTCACCCCTTCTATTTGCTGAAGCCGAATACAAGCAGAGATGGTAACCAAACTCACTATAAGGGTTGAATGGCGCCTCGTATAACCGAGACAGCTCTCCAGTACAATCGATTACACAAATGCTCAGATATATAACCATCTTATCTAAACTTTATGTGAATGAATACATGCTACATCGTGGGCAGGCAATATTACAGTGGGCACATATCTAAACACGACCTCAACATTAGAAGTAGGCTGGGTAAAAAAAATTAGGTAGACTAATCTGTACAAGACCTCCTACGTCTCTAGGATACAGTTAGACGAATGGACTGAATCTGCTCCATACCGCGACATAGACCTGTCAAACACCTCTAACCTTTGGAGACAAAAAAGGTCACCCCAGCTCTAGTTAAAATCCTAGTGAAGTGAATAACAAATACCTCGATTATTCGTCACAGCTGTAGTGCCAGATCAGGCTGCATCTTTTTAGCTTGACCTGAAGGTGCTGGTTCGACCTTAGGCAATTGCGATACAGATAAACCATCACTGGATTTTACTGAGCTAGGATTTTGGTTTTCTGTTAACTTGCTGATTGCAGATTTATCATCGTTAACAGCAGCCGGTTGACGGGTAAGGCTACTCTCCATCTTAGAAGTTGTGCTCGGCACCGTTTGAGCTTCAACGGATGACACAGCGGGCCGGTTGCCTCCAACTAGTTTTCCCATCTGAGATGGGTCATTGAACCCAAAGGTGCCATAGAAACCATTCATCGTGGGTCGAAGATGTGCCTGAAATGGTGGTCCAGGCCTGATCAGACCTACATTGGTTTTCAACGAATTAGCACCAGGACTCGGCCCTCTAGCAGCTTCTGCACCAGCTAATTTCGGACCGACAGAAGCATCCGGTGCTTCAGCTGAAGGGGAAACCGAAGTAACATGCTTGCTGGGATTAGCATCCAAAGATGGTTGACTAGAAGGCATAGGCTTCTCGTCTAATCTACTTTCATCTACTCTTCTTAGCGGCATGTTCGCAGCTGAGTCTACTGCACTGCTTGTAGGAGCAGTGGGTGGATTGCCATGAACAGATAACCGCCGTGGTGCTAACGGCTGACTTGCCGTGGTGGATGAAGGTGGTAGCTTTCGTCTCTGTGCAGTGGCTTCATTTTCTCCAACCCATCCAGGACCAAACTTTACACCAT